>APFE030422915.1:76428-105908 GCA_000404065.3 Pinus taeda | reverse complement strand
CCCTCGAAGAGGCTGAATTCTAAGGCGTTGATCTATCTTTTCTATCTTTTCTTGAGCTGGTTTCATAACACCCTAGGTCGATTTTGGGTTAGTGTCCTCACTTGGATCATTGCATTCAAATTTCAAAATAAAATTAGTTCTTTGATCCTATTATCTTCCCTAATTAGGTCAAGCCCCTCATTGGTCAATCAAATCCATATCCTTGACCTAGTTTGGGTCCACTTGGGTTCTCTGTGGTCCTACAACTTCATAACTCAAATTCCACAAGGACTACATAGAATCCATTTCTCCACAAGGATCCTTAAGTCTAGGAAGCCCCTTGTCAAGGCATATCCCCCAACCCTAGGCCAAGATATCATCATAGCCCTTCTTAGAGAGCCCAACACCTTTCTTCTCAAGCAAGTAAGCTATTTAATTGAGTCTCTCTTGTGAATAGGCTTAGGAATCACTCCTTAACTGATCATTGATCCATTCATCATTGTAATTCCTCTTATATCGGGTCTCCTCCCATCAGTGAAAGTTCATAAAGGGCAGGAAGCCTTAGCTGAGGTGACATTGGGCTATTGCTCCATTGTTGCCCCTTGACCTAGTAGTTTCTGTATAGGATCCTTTCCTAGGACCCCTACTAGTTTGAGTGATAACAGTACCCAAGTACAAAATAAAATCTTCCAAGTTGAGAAAAGAAGAAAAACTTTTAGGAAAAAACCCATCACTAAAAGAGAGAAAATAATTAGTGTTTAAAAGGGCATTGAAGCTAAACTTGTAGATCTCATATTGATGCATTTTTAATGACAAGAGTTGGAGATCGTGGAGGTTGAAAGCTCCAATCAAGAAGTATGACCCACAATCTGAATAGGAGATTCAAATAACCTCAATGAACTTAGTTGAATTATGAAGCAAAAGAGGTTCAATTATAGAGGCACAAAAATGGAGAATATTAACAACTACTACACAAATTCTTAAAAAAAATAGTTGTTGGTGAGGAGACAAAACAAAGGTTTCGAAAAAAGGCAACCATCATCTACCATCAAGTGAACAATGAGGCCTATAGACACTAAAAGGTCCAAATAAAAAAAATGGCCAAAACTTTAAAGAGGGCCAGGTAGCCCCAAGTTATCAACACCATCAAAGATTCATGTAGATGGATTTCCAACTTCACAAGCAAAGAGATTAATCCTCTGAAATGAGTCCTAACTCAAAATTCCTAATCAATTACTTGCATATAATGTATAAAACATCATAAAATGTGCACCCTTATGGATACCAATCCATCTCACCAAGGTGCATGGGTAGCTAGTTGTTACAATAGATGAGTCAAAATAGAACTTGATGCTTGATACAAGGCCCAATATTAAAAGATAGTTGATGTCAAACAAAATGGTGAAGCATAAAGAATCACTTGAGGAAGCATTGCACACCATCCCCTTTAAGTAGTTATAGATGATGGCAATGGAAGTCATATATGATGACAAAGTATGGAGGTTCTAGTTGAACTTGACATTGATGTTGAAAAATCATGCAAAAAACTCTCCAAATTGGCTAGCTCCAAGTCCTTCAAAACAAGGTTGGTCATGGAGATAAATCCCAATGACACTACAAATATTTTCACAAGTGGCCCAAAATCTACTACTTAAGATGCAAAAAGAGCAGTACCTACAAATAAACACCATCATGGATAGTAATCCTCGTCGAGGGTTCATACCCATGGTAGTTATGTGGATTGTTGGTTCTCCTCCCCATCCAAATTAAATTCCCACAAGTAACATCTTGGCTCATTATGATAAGGCTAGAAGGGTGGATGCCCCCAAGGATATAGGTCCGCTTCCATGTGCTTCAGGACACCTAGGCCCCTGCTAACTCAAAAGTGATTAGTATATCTAATTTGTGGGATATTGGATGTACTTTTGTGTTATCAGTGCCAACTAGTTAGTTTGATTTTGATCCTAGCCCAGATCACTCCAATAAGTTACAAATTCCCATGATGGAAAAAAGTCTCCAGGGTAAGGCCGTCAAGAAAAAGACAAACCCAAAGGTGGGCTCCTCTTCATCAAATAGAGATATCCAAGAGCCTAAATGTCTAATGCGCACACACCATTGTTAGCTCAAAGATCAATATTGAAATGAGCACTCACCTAATGCTCATATTAAAGACGATAACAACCATAGGGACCGTCAGGATCCCCAACACCTCATAGTCACTCTAGGTTCTAGAGAGCAAAACTAGGGGCTCCCTCCTCAATAGATAAAGGAAGATCCATCTCCCTATGAGCCCAACAAGTAGTAAAAATGAGAGTGGGTTGGAGAGAAGGTTGAAAGAATGAATGCTAGAGAGCAAAAGGAGGTGATTCACATAGAAGTATCTACAACTAGATACTTCATACCATGGTCAAATAAATGTATGTGTTGCCTTATAGTGGCTTTGCAAGTTGAAATCCAAGTAGAATCAAAATAGACTGTATTTCCAAACCAAGAGAGCCATGCAACTGACAAAACCATGCAAGAGTGAAAAAACGCACATGGATCATATTGCAAAATCTAACAAACCTCTACAAAGAGATCAAACCAAAATGAAGAATGAAGAAAATAATACATTTCTTGATGAAAATATGTTGTACATCCACCTAATTTATAGGAGCAACGAAATCGTCTAGTGATAGCTAGAAGATAAGATTGATAACATAGAAGATAAGGATGCTACATAAGATTACGAGTTCCAAGGATTCTTCATTGGAACTCTAACACCCCCCATAAGAAAAATGTAGGGAAGAAGATTGGGTCCCAACAACGAGGCTTTCTTAGGTACCCATCTACAACCTCTCATAAGTGGAAACAGAGAAAAACCCATAGGAAAAAAATCTACCCCAAAAGAGAATACATAAAAAGAAGGAAAGAAAGAGAAAAATGAAAAGGTAAAGGAAGAATTGAGATGACCCCATGAGGAAAACTTCCTTCACTCGAAGCATTTGGCATAATTGAAGAAACCTTGGTGATGCCAAGGAATTTGTGAAAATATGTGTTGCTTGTTCTTTAGTAGGTACATACTCCTGGCTAAGAACGCCATCTTGAATAAGTTGGTGAATGAAGTGCATAAGGATCTGAATGTGTTTGGTCCTTTGATGCTCCAAAAGATTTTTAGAAATATGTATTGCACTCTGATTATCGCACCACATAAGAGTAGATTGATCCTAATGAATGCTAAAGTCAAGCAATGATTGTCACAACCAATGAACTTCTTGACTTGTGAGAATTGCAGCTTGATACTCAACTTTTGTCGTAGAAAATGCAATCATTGATTGCTTCTTGCGGGACTAAGCAATAAGAGAAAACCCAATATAGAAAACAAATCTAGAGGTGGAATTTCGATCATCCGTTGATCCAACCCAATCAGAATCTAT
This sequence comes from Pinus taeda, assembly GCA_000404065.3. Taxonomy (NCBI): domain Eukaryota; kingdom Viridiplantae; phylum Streptophyta; class Pinopsida; order Pinales; family Pinaceae; genus Pinus; species Pinus taeda. The sequence goes on along the minus strand of APFE030422915.1, from coordinate 102,513 downwards.
GAAACCCACAAGCTCATGAGGGCCAATAGTATATTGAATGCCACAATTTGAAGTTCCCTGAATATACCTCAAAATACATTTCAATACTTTCCAGTGACTTTGATGAGGATCTTGACAGAATCTAGAAACCAAACCTACTACATAAGCAATGTCAGGTCAGGTGTGTGTCAAATAAAGTAGATTTCCAACCAATTGGTGAAACAATGTAGGTTCCACCTGTGGTGAGCTGCAACAAGTGGTAAGAGTAACACCAAACTGAAAAGGAGTAGGTGTGGGCTTAGAATTAGCCATGGAAAAACATTGAAGCATATCAAGGGCATATTATTGTTGGAATATGGTGATCCCTTCTAAAGACTAGTGAACTTGCAATCCAAGAAAGTAATGTAGAAAACCAAGATCCCTCATAGCAAATTGTCCCATCAATGCTTCCTTAACATTCCGAATCATAGATGAAGAACTCCTTGTGAGGACAAAATCATCCACATACAAAACTAAAATCAACAGATCAAAACCCTATCTCTAAGTGTAAATTGTAGGATCATAATGGAATCAATTGAACCCAAAAGCAAACAAAAAATTGTCCATCTTCTCATACCAAGTTCTAGGAGATTGTTTGAGACCATACAAGGAATGCCAAAGCCTGCAAACAAGTGAAGGATCCTGCACAAAATCAGGGGGTTGCTCCATGTAAATCTCCTCATGTAGATCTACATGCAAAAAGGAACTCTTTACATACATTTGGTAAACTAACCTACCTTGGGAGCCAACTAGAGAAAGCACAAGACATATAGAATCCATCTTGGCAATAGGGGAAAAAGTGTTGGAACTGTCAATTCCTTCAACTTGTGAAAATCCCTTGGTCACAAGATGTGCCTTATGTTTGTCAATAGAGCCATCTGCAGTACATTTGGTCCTGTAGAACCACTCACAACATACCAACTTACATCCTTTTGGAAGAGGAATAGGATCCCAAGTATGATTCTTCATTAGAGAAGAATACTCATTTGTCATGGTAGCTTCCCACTCAAGTATTCCAATAACTTCATTAAATTATTGCAGATCTTCTAAAACGACATTACCCAAAAGGGAGATTCCTTTTTATTATGGTTGATTTGAGGCTCGATCACTGAAATCAGTTGTGTCATAGCCATATCTATCATGAAGCTTTCTCTTGCAAAGGCTCCTCTTTAATGATTCAGCTAGAACAGGCTGCTCTAAATTTGACTAGGAAATGTTTTGATGGTGTGGTTCGTAGATTTTCTTCCGGATGAGAACATTTATTAGAAAATCCTGCTTCTACCATATGTATAAAAACATCACAACGATTAGAACCATTATCAATAGTTAAAGATGAGGAAGGAGGGGAAGAAGATCTTGGATTGTTGTTTTCATCAAAATGAGCATCTCTTTGAAACAAAACTTCCTTAGATGTATGATCAAAGAGCCAATAAGCTTTCATGTCCTCACAATAACCAACAAATATCAATGGTTGACTCTTATTTTCTGTGTCTTTGCACTTTTCATCTAGAATTAATGCCCAAGAAAGACTGCCAAATGCTCTAAAAGAAGAGACATCAGGTTTCTCATGTGTCCAAGCTTCCACTAGGTCATATGTTGAACTTCCTTATGAGGCATCCTATTTTGAATATAATTGGCACAAATAATTGCTTCAGCCCATAATGAAGGTGCCAAATTCTTGGACTGAATCATGCAATTATCCATCTCTTTGAGTGTTTGGCTCTTCCTTTTAGCAACACCATTTTGTTGAGTGTAGGGATCAAAGTGTTGATGAACTATGCCATGTTCTCTACACAAAATTTCAAAGGTCATATTGACATTCCCCACCTTCCCCGCCCCCTCCCCCCCCACACCCAATTATCAAAGTGGAACTTCTTGATGGAGCACGATAGTTGTTTCTTAACAAAAGCTTTAAAGGTCTTGAAGGTTGCAAAGACTTCATTATTGTACTTAAGTACACCCAAGAGAGACATAATAAATCAACAACAAAGGTTAGTGCAAACTTGGCCCCTGAAAAAGGAGTTGAAAAGGTCATTAAATCATTATGCGCCACCTGAAAAGGTGTTGTTTCCCTTAAAGTTTTCCCTTTAGGAAAGGGATCTTAATGTTGTTTTCCAAGAGCGTAACAGGCACAGTGCCTACACAAACCTAATTAGTACAAGAAAAGTTTAGAAGATCTAAAACCAAATTTTGAATGAACATCTATTGCAAATATCTATAATTTAGATGGCCAATTTTTTCATGCCAAAACTTATAAGGAATCAACATGATCTATAAAAGAAGAAGCAAAGGAAGACTAAACACAGACAAACTTATTTAATTTGGAGGCATGATCAACCTATCCAATAACAACAAAGACTATTAGATCATGTAGTTATCTAATAACTACCTGATTTGGAGAAAACTCCATTGTTTTCCCATCACCAAAATGATAGATCTAATAGATGGGAAATAAATTTGAAGAGATCTCAAGGACTAGGAGCACATTGTTAATGCATCCATTGGTCAATTCCACAATACCTTACCCCAAAACCTCAAGTTGAGTAGAGTTGTCGACCGCAATCTATGAAATGTTGCTATGTGATGTAGAAGGAAGCAAATCTTGAAAAAGACTCATATAATAATCAAGTAACCAATTATCTATAGATCTACCTAGAGCTTGGGCTGATAAAGCATGTACTCTGCTTGTTGAAATATTGTGCTTCTTCATGGCATCATCCAAGGCTTCCAACTATTTCCACCATTTTGCTTCAAAATGCCCAAATTTGCCACAAAAGGCACATGTTTCATATGTTTTTGTCTTTTCCTTTTCTTGTTTCTTCTTTGTCTTACGTCCAAGATAGAATTCCACACTAGTGTACGTCCAAGATAGAATTCCTATCTTGAGACTATTGATTGTATAAATATGTGTGTATTTTTCCTTATTCACAGATTAATAGAAAATATATTGGTTGTGCTAATTTTATCTTGGTATCAGAGCCTGTGAGGGCCTGGCCCCTCCTGGGCTGAGGGAAATAATTGGGAAATCTATTTTTGTTTTAGTTTTTTTTAATTGTCCATCATACGTCTAAACCTGTGGGGCAAAGAGTAAAGGTAGGAATAGCTGGGCGCAGCAGAAACAAGGTCGCAGAGGCGCTCAGATGGGCTGTGGCGCCATCACTGCCCCCTGCGAATATCCTCATAATCGAGGCAGACGTCACGAGCCCCCCATCGCTGGCGGCCTTGTGTAGGAGAACGAAATTTGTGCTCAACTGCGTGGCTCCCTACCGCCTCTATGGTGATCCGGTGGTCTCCGCCTGCGTTGAAGGCGGCGTGGATTATCTGGACATCTCAGGAGAGCCTAAATTCATGGAAAAAATTAAGGCGACCTATCACCAAAGGGTTGAGGAGACGGGGTCTCTTGTTATTTCTGCCTGCAAATCGCATCTCGAATTCACAGTTAGTGCAGCCGATTTCCAATGGTGCGTTGGTGCTCAGTCTCGATACTGATTTCGATGGGTGTATGAGGCTGATCCGGAAGGTGACCGCAGAGTTGCCGATCTATCTCGCGAATTCGCTCAATAGTCTGCGGTTGGAGGGGTAGAAGACTGCAACGATCGAGATCCTGCAGCGGTTTGATTGGGATCTGCAAACATTAATGAGGATGGGCATAAAAAAAGAAACAAATGTAGGCATAGCCATGGCGCCGACGGACAAATAAAGTTCGAGAAGAATGATTTCTGACTTTTGGGATTGCCTGTCCATTAGATGAATTCTCGGTATAGTACCATAGATCTTCCGTACTCCTCCTTCCATGGATTCCCTGGAACATGAACTGCCTTAGTATCATTGTATGTCGTTCTCAGTGTTTGTTTTTTTTTTCATGATTTGGGGTTTGAATTATCAGATCCGAAGGCGGCAAGGTTTTCGTTTCTATGAAGCGTGGGGTTTTCTTGCTGGGAAAATGGGTTTCGGGCTCTTACAGTTGAGTGTGATAGAATTCTAAATATTTTCATTAGTTTTGGCCCTGGAGGGGAAGCCCGTTTTACTGTTTAGTCCGAATCTATTTTTTCTGTTAAGAAGAGGGCGTGTTTTATCTGGTGTTTAGAGGAACATGATGGCAGGCCACTCTAATTCGAGGATGGTGGATGCGATACCAGTACTTCAGCGAGGTAGGAATCGTTTTGGCTTGAAAAAGACGCCAACCAGATTGAGAGGCGAAGATGCCGCTCGCGGGGCCGAACATGGGATGAGTGCACAGCACATCGAACTCGGCTGGCAAAACCTGTAGGAACAGTCGGCGCGAGAACTCTTTCACAGACAAACCCCCATTCTTGCGGCGGCATTCATGTAGTCCGTTCTGGAATGGGCGAGCACCGTGCGACAGCATCCATGTTTGTACGAATTCAGTTGGAGTTGGAGAAAAAGCTTAGCAATGACAGTTTTGATTCAGATTTATGGCCTCTAGATTCGGTCTTGTTTGTCTGAGACTGTGACCAGATCTTTGAATATCAAAACTGCAAATAGCGATTATCATATTTTTCCCACTGTGGTTAATGGTCAACGGTGTGGCCGGTAGCATTTAAAGCTACCCATGGGGTTACAACGTCCCATAGAGTATATGGTTAAGAGTTGCCCTTCGTGGGTCAATTTGTGTGCACGGTCAGGTCGATTCGTGGTTTGGCTCTTGCGGGCCAGTTCACCCTCCTCAAGTGCAGTCACAGTGTGTTCTTCCAACTCAGCTCGTGGAATTATCATAGCATGTTCTTCGCATCAGCTATCAATATGCACAACAGTAGTGCATTTACTGTTTTTCTATACTGGGATATATACTGTCGGAGCCAAAGCATTTTTAGATTGGACGGGTAATGACAATATTGGAGGTTTCAAACACTTAATTTTGGCTTGAAGGTGGATTTGCACTGAGCTAGCTTTGCTATTGTCTAAATGCTTTTGTAATTCTTTGATGATGTTGCAATATATTGATTAACTGTCATGACTAGTTGTAATTTAAGTGACATTAGTATGACCAACTATTGTCATAATGTTAAGTGTGTTGGAACTGGTCATTCCAACACTAAGCAAATTTACAGGGAATGGTGAACACATGACAGTGAAAATGACATCAATTGGAGCTACATCAGAGATTGGAGGATGATCGAGATCCTGTTGCAGATTGTTAGCAAGCATAAGGCAGTATGCTTGAAAACTGTTCTTGAAGGGAAATTGTGTTCTCTTCGTGGGGCTGTGAGTGCCTATGTTCTGGTTACTTTATCAGTGGACCCCTCACAGATGAGGTAAAGGAGCAATGCCAATGTTTATGGTGGACAACAAAGTAGATTTTTTGTTTTAGTGTGGTTTGTGGAATAGACTCCCTAGCATATTATTGTAATAGTCATTGTATGTACCAGAAACTCCAAATGTTGAATGTAAGCCTTGTAAAGGCATTTGAAAGTTCGCGGTGATCTCAAAACCACTTTGTAATGGTTTGTGGTTAGCCTGAAACCATCTTGTGTCACTGTAATGTGATGGTTGGTGGTGAACCCGAAACCATCTATAGAGCCTTAGTGGCTACAGGATTTGCTCGGTGGTGGCATATTTAAGTTCCGGATTTGCCCGGTGGTGGCGGATCAGACTTGCCCGGTGGTGGCATATTTAAGTTCCAGATTTGCCCGGTGGTGGTGGATCGGACTTGCCCGGTGGTGGCATATTGAAGTTGGCGGATTTGCCCGGTGGTGGCATATTGAAGTTGGCGGATTTGCCCGGTGGTGGTAAATCAGACTTGCCCGGTGGTGGCAGATTGCCTTCGTGGCTGAATCGCCTATGTGGCTTGAGGTGCCTTTGTGGCTATGTGTACACAGGAGCTTTGTGCTCGTAGGAGCAGGTGGACTGCAGTAACACCTGGCTCATGGTCTCAGATATTGGTGTGTTTGAGCATAAGAGGGTTGGTGCACTTTTCTATCTGACAGTTGCGTCGAAAGGCGCAATCAACGCAATTGTTTGCAATTATTATTTGGAGATGAATATTTGGCTTAGAAAGGCACTGGTCTCTCTTTGTTTTTGGAAGTTATGTACATGCAATTCACCTCATGGTGGTGGATTTGACTATCATGACAAGTAGTCATTAAGGGGGGGAGTTGGAAATAATTAATTCCTACTTGTCTATGGTTATAATTCTCCATTTGAGATTTTGTTCCTATATAATAGGGATTTAGTTTTCTCTAGTTTAATGTGTGGTTGAGAGAATCTCTCAACCACACTAGTGTACGTCCAAGATAGAATTCCTATCTTGAGACTATTGATTGTATAAATATGTGTGTATTTTTCCTTATTCACAGATTAATAGAAAATATATTGGTTGTACTAATTTTATCTTCAATTCTAAAGCATGGAATTCATTGACACTTTCAAACCAACTTTGTTTGGGAGTGATCCATTTTTCAAGATGAAATAGTAGGTTGTCTAAAACATGCCATTGAATCAACCCCATAGCTTGATCTTAACATTTACCAAAATCCTTTAAATTATAACTGCTATTGCATTTTTCTTTTCCATGTATAATATTTATATAAAATAAAAAATTCTGTATCCTTAATTTTAGAGTAAGGATCTCTATGTACTTAATTTTACCATAATATCAAAAACCCTATTTTTTTACAACTACAATTAAACACTATGCCTAGAAAAATCTTACCAAAAAAGTTGTCCAAATATTTAGCCCCTATTTACAGGGCTGTAAAAATTATACTTTCCCATTAACTTCTGCTCAAATTTTTTTCCAAAACTTAAAAAAATCATTTTTATCCTTTTTTTTTTATCCCACTATTCTTTTTCTCAAAAATAATAATAAATAAATATAAAATGAAATGGTGAAAATATTAGGGCTTACCCAGACCGGAAAAAATGAACCTGTTGAAGGATTGGTGAAACTAAGAGGCCATTCTGTTTCTGTTCGCACTAGAACAATCGGGGTCGAATTGATTACCCACTCCCGCAACAATTCTTCATCCAAGTGAAGACCAACACTTGTAGTCAGAAGACCGCTCAAGGCGCCCGCAATGTCACCTGGATCCGCTCATATGACCGAGGCAATCACCATCACTGCAATGTTCATGTGTTCTGACAGTCCCTGACAGTGAGGTTACATGTGACTGAGAAAGATGCAGTGAGGTTACATGTGACTGAGAAAGATGCTGCAGCGCTTAAAATGATTCCAACAGAGGCGTCTATGAGGGGAGGAATTGTTTGGACAGCTAAAAAAAAATTGTTTAGAGTAAAATTATTTTAAAAAGTTTGAATCATGGAAATTTATTTAGCACTATTAAAAATTTCTATAATATCTAAAATGTTGAAGTTTGACAGATATAACTTGGATTTAGAAAAATTCTTACCGGATTTTATCAAAATATAACCAAAATTTCTATTTCATAATTTTCTAGCGAAAAAACAGTTTGTTAGACTACGTCCCACATATATTCCTCCGAGAAAGGGCAATCATGAACTGTCGTAGCTTGCCAGCAGCTCAGAATACAGAAGTTGAGTCAAGCATGAATGTCACTGAAAATCCCGAGACCTCATATGCAGATTATATCTATTTCGATCTTCGATAGATCTCTCCCAAAAAGGAGGAGGTTGCAGTCAAGCTCCCATGTGCAAAAACACCCATGGATCATATTGCAAAATCTAACCTCAAACGAAAATGGAAAAATGAAGAAAATATGTTATACATCAAGTTAATTTATAAGAAAACTGAAAGGTTCTAGTAATAGCTAGAAGATAAGAGAAATGGGAGTTTATAGTGATAGCTAGAAAATAACACTGACAAAGGAGCAGATAAAGATGTTACTTAACCTTAAGAGTTGCTTCTTTATTGAAACTTTAACAAACCACTCTGTGGCATAGTTACCAAATTCAGCTGAATAGCTAAAAAAACTTCTAATATTCGTCTGTTCGTTCAATTCGGCCAAATTATTCGTAATAATCAATTTGTTATATGGTAAATAAGGATGGTATGGACGGGAGATCTCAAAACCAAGGAAACTGATTTAATGGAGCTTTGTCCTTGCCTAAATCGTAAAAAACATAACTGGATTGCAGCCCAGATAGAGGCAGTAGTCAGCAGGGCAAGCTAAAGCAAAAGGCATCCTTATTCAGATTAGAAGTAGATTTGGTAGATTTTGAAAGATATAAGTAAATTTTTCTGAAATATATTGATGATTTTTTTCCGCATTGAAAAAATTTGAATCGAATTTTTTTCTTAATTGAAAAATTTTGAATCAAAATATTTCCCTCCCATATCGTATTCAAAGGTAACTATGCTCCGTGGTGATTCCAGAGATCTGTCCGAAAACGTATGTGTTTTTGGATCTTAATCTGGTTGACTATTCAGTTTGATCGTGCCCATTTAATTTTCAAATTATTTCAAAACCTAAATAAAACACAAATAAATTTTTTAATTTAAATATGTTAAAATTTTTAATAAATTCAAAAAAAGCTATAGGAATCCGCTGGAGAGCAAAGGCTGCAAGTTACCTTGTTTAACAACTAAAATTCCATTGAAAATTCTTCGAAATTAATTCAGTTGAAAATTCTTTGGAATTCGCAAACCAATCGATAGATCCAACCTTTGTTAAATCTTTTTCTCATGATATTCAACATATAATCAAGATAACCCGTACAAAGGCGACGCAAAGCCGTTTGGAAACAAATTACAGACATCAGACATGATTTCTCTCCCTAACATAAAAATACTCATATACTTTTACTTACAAGTAATGGCTAACCAGCTTTGAAACTTGACATTCAAGAGCAACTTTCGTAGGATTTACAAAATTATAGGCTAAGAGTTTTTGTCGCTTGTATTTTTATCCCTAATAGTGCAAATCGATTCCAAATATCAAAATTCCAGAGATTGGAATTCATAATAAGACTTACTTTCTTATTGCTTGTATCTTCCTGTGATGAGACTTGATTTATAACTTCTGAACCCGGTAAATGTTTGGCAATTGTATCTGCCTGTGATGAGACTTGCAACGGTTTATAACTTCTGAACCCGGTAAATGTTTGGCAAGGAAAAAACAAGACCCACATTCTCAGGATGCAAATTACTAGTCACTTCTTATTGCTTGTATCTTCCTGTGATGAGACTTGGTTTATAACTTCTGAACCCGGTAAATGTTTGGCAATTGTATCTGCCTGTGATCAGACTTGCAACGGTTTATAACTTCTGAACCCGGTAAATGTTTGGCAAGGAAAAAACAAGACCCACATTCTCAGGATGCAAATTACTAGTCACTCTGTCCTGTCTATGGCTTAATTACTGTTGGCATTGATGGCTGCTAAACCATCACAGAAAAATAACTTTAAAGACAAGGATTTCCTTCAGTCCTGCTGGTAACCAACCGTGAAGATAAGCTACCTACATTCCAATTCCGTAATGGTGACATTATTTGTAGAAGGAATAATAGAACTCCCTGTAGGGGCAGGCAACACTGAAGCCATCCCTGACTCGTCAATCCTGCGGGCTATGGATCCGGCGAGGTTACTCTCACTGATTTTCACCATTACGCATTATTTGAATAACCAGACAGTGTTTTTCCCGTGGGAGAAACCTTGCTGTCACCTCAAACATTGTCAGAGGGAGTCGCATCTGCTTGCGTGCACAAAAGGGCAACATGAATGCATCTTACTGCTTGCTCCTCTCGGCATGTTTGGGTGACTGTCGGATCTATCATATTCAAAAGGCACCCTTCCTTGTATAATCTCCATGCCTGGATGGCATCCAAAATCAAATACAGAATCAATAGATATCTCTATTCTAGCACATCAAACCAGTCTTTTAAAAGATTCACAGATTTATTTATTGAAGCCAAGCGAGGTTGAAGATGAAATCTTACCCATTCTAACAAGCTTTGCGTTTCCTGGGGAAAATCTATATTACTGACTTTTCTTCCACTGGCAATCTCCAGGACCAGCACTCCAAAACTATAGACATCAGCTTTCATGGACAGTTGTCCCTGCATTGCATACTCTGGCGCCATGTAACCGCTACATACTCCAATGTAATGAAACAGAAACACTTGAAGTAAGTTTGGGTGTTGTTAAAATTGCATGATTGCATGAAGGTAAACTGTTCAGGAAAAGGTAGAGAAAAAAAAATGTGAGCTTACAATGTCCCCGCAATTCTGGTTTGGATATGACTCTGCTCTTCGGGAAAGAGTCTTGCTAACCCAAAGTCTGCTATCTTGGGATTCAATGCCTCATTAAGCAAAATATTGTTTGCTTTAATGTCTCTGTGAATGATTGGAGGCTCTGATTCCTCGTGAAGATAATGAAGACCACAAGCTATTCCCATTATGATTTTGTAGCGCGTCTGCCAGTCAAGCAATTTCAGCTTGTGATCTGGATCTACATTAATTCAAATTGAGCAACTTTCAGAATTCTTGAATAATCGGAATCTCGTAGCAATATCAGCAATGTCTTTAAATTTATAAAACACCGATATATCATCATTTTTAAATAACATTGGACCTACCAAACAGGAGGGTGTGCAGACTGTGGTTTGGCAAATACTCGTAAACTATCAACCTTTCGGTTCCCTCGGCACAACATCCAAGCAACTTTACAAGATTTCGATGTCGTACATTGGCCAAGACCTTCACCTCATTCATAAACTCTGCGTTGCCCTGACTAGAAATTGCAGACAACTTCTTCACTGCTATTTCTTTTCCGTCTTTTGTGTTTCCCTGAAAGAACCAGTCACGTCAACAACGAATGAAAATCCATCTTCTTGGATCTAGAAGTTTATTAATCTGTGCACGAGACGGTAGGTCTAATGGGAAAAAATACAAAAATATCAGTGACGTAAGGATCTGTTTGATTTGGCAATTTGATGGGCTAACATCATAGAAATTAGCAAGATTACCAATCCAGTCATATACGTTAGATGAATTCGGCAACAACGAATGAAAAGCCATCTTCTTGGATCTAGAAGTTCATTAATCTGTGCACGAGACTGTACGTCTCATGGGAAAAAAATACAAAATTATCAGTGAGCTGAGGATCTGTTTGATTTGGCAATTTGAAGGGCTAATATCATAGAAAATAGCAATATTACCAATCCAGTCATATAAGTCAGATGAATGTGGCAGCATCGAATGAAAAGCCATATTCTTGAATCTAGAAGTTTATTAATCTGTGCATGAGACCTACCATCTCATGGAAAAAATACAAAATTATCAGTGAGCTAAGGATCTGTTTGATATGGCAATTTGATAGGCTAACATAACAGAAATTATGAGCAATATTACCAATACAGTCATATAAGTCAGATGAATGGGGCAATAGGGTTGAGTCTTAAAAAAAAAAATTTAAAAAACTTTTTAATAAAACATATCATCGTAAAAAAAAATTAAAAAATATAATAAATTTAATTATAATTTGATGATCAAGAATATTTTGTTTTTTTTGTCTTTGTAAGTTTGGTAGGACTATATCTTCATCATGTCCAATTTCTCATCCGATTGGGGGACAGCACAAAATTTGAATCCAAGACTTCTGGTTCGGTGAGATTTCATTTCCACAGCCATTGCCAATTAAGCTACCCCAAGCAAACTATCAAGAATACTTTTTTTAATCAAATCTTAAATATACATATACTATTGCACTTGAATAAATTAAATGACTAGCACTACAATAAATTAAATGACTAGTAAAGACCATAGGCGATAGGCAATAATCCATGATAGATATCAAAACATTTATTTATGATACATCTCATTACCAAGATTAAAAATATCATAAAATTCAACTAAATTATAACTTAATTACAAAAGAATTAATATATGAGTTAAACATATTGTAGCAAAATTATCAATCATGGAGATTCACTTCCATTTAATAATGGAGATTTTCAACCTATAAATAGGGTTTGTTATAGTACTATGATTTATCAATTTCACATGGCCAAAAAAACCATAATTTATTTAATGTGACTTTTTTTAATTGATCAATTTAATTAAAAAAACATAACTATTTTTAAAATAAATTTCAACTTCAACTTTTAATTTATTAACATATTTATTAGCATAAAAACTAATACCACCAGTGTTCAAATCTCTGGAGGCATCACCCATACCCCTCAGGTTAAGAAGATACAAGCAATATGAACGTAAGTCCCATCACCAACTCTAGCCTATAGAATTTTGGTGTTTAGAATCGATTTACAAATAGTCTAACTTGTATTTACGAAAATAAACAAACTCTAGAAAGTAAAGTGACATAAAAATTCATTTTGTCTCATAAAAATCTAGATAATCTAGATATTAAATATACAAATTGTATCATAAAAAATGATTAGGGATTTTGGAGGTAATGGATTTTATTCATGAAATTAGAATATACCAGGGATTTTGGAGGTAATGGATTTTATTCATGAAATTAGAATATACAACTTTAATGGATTTCATGGTAAATTTTAGTAAAGCTTATGTTACAGAGTGCCTAATATAATAAGGATTTTGGAAGTTATTGATTCCATCTCTGTACTATCAAATTGCAATTTCAATGGATTTTGATGAAGCTTGGATTAAAAATAAAAGATTGACAAAACCAATAGTACTCTTACTCCAAGAAAGATAGATGCAGATAGGATCAGGAATGCATCTTTGGACCTGTTCTATTCTCTGTGCGATTCATTGTTATTATGAATGTCTCCCCTTCCTATATATAAATATGCACTTACCTTGTATACAGCGCCAAAGCCACCTTCTCCAAGTTTGTTCCTTTCATGAAAATTATCCGTTGACTCTATGAGTGCTTCTAATGTAAAGAGAATTTGATCCTGATTTAGTGTCCATTCTGGACCATATTCATGTGTATCTGTGCATGAACAAAAAAACAGTGAATAAGTAAGAAATAAACAGCTTCATTGGATAACATAAATTGCTTCATTGGATAACATAAATTTAGAGGGGCAAAACAGAAGTCCAAATGTAGATTCTACCTTCACCCTGCGCAAGGGGTACTGGCCTCCTTGAAATCGCAGATTTCAGTTTCCTCCGCGTGGTAAACAGACAGATCACTAACGCGAGGAGAACGCCTCCCAAAATCCCCAAAATAGTGCGTATAGTTTTCGAGGAACCTTCTGCAGAGTATTTATTGTGATGTTATTTAAACAAGCCGAAGCACAATTAAATTTATAATCCCTGAAAGGCAGAAATGATACAATTCAATCAATGTAGAAGCAGAAAGAGATTATTTGTGCATTACTGGGCATGTTGGGTGTGGTAGGATTAATCTCTATTAGGGATTGATAATTTGTAGTTAGTAGTTTCTGGTACATGGTTTGGTCGGCGATGGTATTATGTCAATTGTATGTGGTTGGAAACAAACTTATAATAGGTTTATGGGTCTACATTGTAATGGATTAAGAGTTGGTTTGAGGGTTGTGCAAGTTTGGGATTCCCTGTACAATGTAAGGTGTTAAGCGTTGAGGAGGGGAGGGGAGGCAACGGGAGGAGAGGGAGCATGGGCTAAGGGTTGTGCAAGTTTGGGATTCCCCGTCCAATGTAATGTGTCAAGCGTTGAGGAGGGGAGGGCTCCCAGCAGGCTATGTCAAGGTTTTTGCCGAGAACTAATGACATGGATTTTTAGGTTGGATTTTCCCCAAGTTAGAGGTTTTTTTGAGTATTTTTTGGTAAATGGACTAATGAAATTCCAGTAAGTTGGATTTTTCCCGGAATTAGACTTTTCTGTGAGTATTTTTTGGTTTTCTTTATATGATTCCTTCTATATATATTGTTCATAATTATATGTTTGATTTACCTTAAACATAACAGAGTGAAATTATATTTGCTAAAGTTCTCTGGGCAGTACCTTTTCGAGGGTTTGAGGAACCAGAGGATGCAGGTGGACTAGTGTTACTAACCCCTCCAGAAGTAGTAAGAACGTTGTATCCTCCGTATCGCACCCTGCAGCTTCCCAACAGTGCGTCAGCTCCTTGCTTCAAAGAGCAACAATTGTAAAGGTTGTTCCTTGCTATTTGCAAACAAGTTCTGCAGTCCTTGATGGATATATCTCTCCGACACTGAACTAGACCGTAAACGATGTTAATAGAAGAATATGCAGCGGATCCTTCAGCGAATCCCTCATTTGCAGGAACACATGCCTTATCAGACAGGTTGGAAAGGAGTCTTGAAGTATTGGTCCTCAAATTATTCAGACTGTATGTCCCAATATTGTTTTGCTTTTGCTGCAGATACGTCCCCTCGGTGTCTAGCTTTGAGAAGAAGGTAGAGATGTCGTATCGCAGGAAGCAGTGAACAAGCCATACTCGAGCACCTATGGCGTTTCCGCAAAGTTGTCGAACGCTATCATTTGCTAATTGTGAACACGTTAAGCAGTGTTGCTGAGACATGTTCCCAAGGCACTGGAGGAGGCCATAGATTCTGTTGGCATTTTGGCCATAGGAACAAGTGTTGAACCCTGTTTGAGGCGCATTCTTCAGTAGATCGCCCATTACCGTATTCAAATTGCGTGAAAATATACTTCCATCAGCGTAAGTAGAAGCATTATTGCATTTATATGTGCTCACATGTGATATAACCGAAGGAAAACTACCAATCAACAGTAAAGCGGTCAAATGAAATAGAATGGTTGCTTGTTTGCAGGAACAAGCAAAGAATAAGTTATACATGGCGCAATTTCTCATTGTCTTCGATCTGGCCGAATCTGTTAATGATTCTGATAAATATGGGATGCAGGCTATAACAGTGGTGGAATTAGAACGCAGAGTCACGAGAAGTGTGCTGTGTGTTGGGTTAGGGATGGGAAATCGTCAGCTTGACGAGTCGACAATGTTTCAATGGAAACGCGGAGGAAGCGAAGTGAAATTGGAATTTTGAAAATGCGACTACAATTGCAGAGTCCAAACTATCTGATACTCTATATGTGGTTGATAACAATTTGCGAAGTCTCAGTCAGTTTCCACCGTTAAGTGTATATATTTCTGAATCATTTTCAACTTAAGTGTATACATTTCTGCATTTCTGTCATTTTCAACCATTAAGTGTACACATTATGGGTATATTTGGGCATCTTTATATAGATTGGGGATTTCTAGAATACGTTTAATTCAGCTCAGTCCAATATATTTCAGAGATGTGGTTCACCAAAATTAGGTAAAAGTTTCATGGCATCTTTTAAATCAGAAGAATTACAGGAGACGTTTTTAGCCCCTTTTAGGATTTTCTGAGGTTTTAATTTGTCAAAAAAAATTTAAGGTGAAATTTTGATTTGTGTTATTTAAATTAGTTTTTTTTACTGTATATGGATTCAGCGTCCTGAAAAGCACTGAGGGCACTTCAATGGTGCAGCGGTTACCTATTAAACTTGTGATTTCAATAAATTACTGCCTAATTTTAGAGAAATTAGACCAGAAAAATACACCAGAAAAGATTCCAAAAAGACTCACAAAAAACAACTCATCAAACTTGTGATTTCAATAAAATTTCTGCCAAATTTTAGAAAAATTAGATGGGAAAAACCCAAAAAAAACTTCCAAAAAATTTCACCAAAAACAACTCGATAAATATATAAATTAATTTTTATAAGTATAATTTTTATTAATCTGCGTGTTCCAAAATTCACTATAAAGATAAATTCAGGGGAATCACAATTAGGTAAGAGTTTCAGTCATTTTCAACCAGAAATGTATACATTAGTTTATATAGATATAGATTTTATCAATTTGGGTGGAATATAATTTTTAACAATTAATTAAGAAGGATTGAAACTCATTTTCAACCAGAAATGTATACATTAGTTTATATAGATATAGTTTTTATTAGTTTGCCTGGAAATATATTTTTTATCAATTAATTAAGAAGTAGTTTATATAGATATAGTTTTTATTAATTTGCGTGGAAATATAATTTTTATCAATTAATTAAGAAGGATTGAGAATAAATAAACTCATTTTTTTAAAGAAATTAATTTTCATAAAGCAACATATTTTCCATTTAATATTGAAACTAATCTTCCATATGGCATTGAAACTGAACATAACTTAAACTTAATCATTAAATAAAAATTCAATTGTGAAAAGAAATTTCCAAACAATTAAATTTCTCATTATGAATAAAGTTGTGTACGGTATAATGACTCCAAAAATTCATCGGACTTTTGGAAGTGTGGGTTTATTCTGACTTAAATCCATTAAATTTTAAATAATAAACAATGGCTGGAAGCACTAGTCCTTGCCTGGCAAGTGAAAGGAAAATTGGGCGTGGTCAAAGTTTGTTGCAGCATTTGGTTTAGTTTTGGGAAACACGTTACAAACGATTTTGACATTGGTGTTAAGGTTCCAAAACCATCATGGCAAAGTGTCCCTTACTGCAGTATTTGATAGTAGCCTCCATGAACAGTTTGACATCGGCAATCTGGTTATAATATGACAGCCTGTACCACCATTTTGCCATCCTCCAAGGTCTCCAAACAAAGCAAACAGATCACCATCCAAGTGTAAGGATAACTCAGCATGTAAGATCAACTTTTGATGGGAGGATGTGAAATCCTGTAACATACTCCTGTAGGATTATGAAGTAATCTGAAGATGATGTATAGAAGAAAATGACCGGAGAATCAATAGCAGCATGTGAAGAGCCATAAATAGAAGATACACTTAATTGGTGGCTCTCTGGAACCCAATAGTGTTGGTCTTTCCAATGGTTGATACCTCCAGCTGTGGTAAATTTTCACCAACAAACAGAACTAGGGTTAATGGCAACACGATTATGGCTGTGATATCAATGATTGGACAGCTAAGGCAGCATGAAAATAAGTGTAAAAAAGCAGGTGCAATTAACAGATGTTTCCAGCAATGATGTGGGGTCTTTGGGAAACTTGTTGTGGGATTGGTTGAGGGATTTCAGACCACTTTTCAGCAGTAACCTTCAGTACTTGTTTGTGACTACATCTAGGTTCATTGTAAGCAAATTATAACCAGCAGTAAAATTCTAAATACTCATCACAGTCAGAACAGCAGTCGTCTTTCCTTCAAGCAGCAACCATTTAAGTTTTCATGTGCCTTCATCGAATCCAATCATAGAAGTATCTATCTATTGCATTTCTATTATTTATTTTACTTTCAGTAATGCCAACCAGAACTCATACAACTCTTGCAATTTCATTATTTAAATGCTCATAATGCCAACAAGCGCATAAATATGTAGTTCAAGACAATCAGAAGCAAGTTATTGAAAAACTTAAAGTCGCACAGACGGTATGGTTGCTCGGTTGCTCGTGTGGGTAATATTTTGGATAACTTACACTGTAGCATAAAAAGCAAAGTCAAACCATGTAAATAAAATGCCTATGATCACTTGACTCATCACAAAAAGTTCTTGAGCTTATATGGTTCAACCAAAGAAGAATGTATTCAACAGAGATCACAAACAAGCGAAAGAGAAAGAGATACTCAGATAGGCCTATAACTTAGCTAACATTCACCCTCTGAAATGAATAAGCAGGCCACATTATACCATGCCAAAACATAGTTATACTACAAGCCCAAATGCATATATAAGAGTGGGAAATGAATGTATCCACGGCTGTTAATAATTAACGCCCTAAAGAATACCTAGCTGCTCAACATCAAGTAAGAGGTCAAGAAATAAAGGTTCGACTGAACTCATTAATGGGCCTAATTGTTAAGAGCATGTGTTTCTCTCTGAGGGGTTATAGGTTCAAATCTAGAGAGGGTAGAGTATGTATGCATCTATGTTCTTGTCTTTATGTTTTTGGTAGCAGTTTGATGAAACACACACACTAATAATAAGAAGAAGATCAAGCTAAGATAGTTGTAAAAGTGCTTCACAAATTGGTAGTAGTTTGATGAAACACACACACTAATAATAAGAAGAAGATCAAGCTAAGATAGTTGTAAAAGTGCTTTCAAATCTAGAGAGGGTAGAGTATGTATGCATCTATGTTCTTGTCTTTATGTTTTTGGTAGCAGTTTGATGAAACACACACACTAATAATAAGAAGAAGATCAAGCTAAGATAGTTGTAAAAGTGCTTCACAAATTGTTATCAAGCAGTGAAGAATCCTAACTAACACTAGTGCCCTTCATTCTTCAACATGGTATTGGAGCTAAGGTGACACATCAAGTAAATTGCATCTCAAGAACACTCATAAGGTGACTCATCAAGGAAAGATATCTCAAGAATATCTACAAGGTTGAATAATCTAGCTAATAAGTCTCTATCACATCAAGGAAAAGAAGGTCTACTGTCCATCACTCATCAAGGAAGACTACAAATCAAGAAGAAGAGTCTTACATCAAGGCACCTACAAGAAGAGAAAATCAAAGAAGGACTTACATCAAGCTACAAGTCATCAAGAAAATCTCATCATCAAGTCAAGTCCACTTGGAGAAAGCAACTTGAAGAACATCAAGATCAAATGAAGGCAAGCCATCAAGTCTTCAAGGAGAAAGAAAGTCCACTACATCTCAAAATCTATCAAGTAAGTAGATGTCCCCTTCTGAATATACATCAATGTCTTTTTGCAAGGAAATCAATAAACTGTTAGGTACCAATAACTTTCTTGCATGGAAGAAGAGGATTGATTTACTTCTCAAGGAGAATGAACTCCTAGAACACATGAAAGGGAATGTTACTATTCTTGCTAAGGAACAAACTCAAGCCTTAGCCAAGTATAATAAGGATGAGACAAGAGCTCAAAGGATTCTAGTAGAATCTATCAAAGACTCTCTCATTCCTTATGTCTCCAAACTTGAAACATCAAAATAAATCTATGATAAACTAGTAGATCTATTCTCAGTAACCACGGCTAGAGAATTGGTATCTCTACGAAATTAATTGTACAATACGAAGATGTCAAAGGAAGGAATAGCTCCCTACTTCATGAAGATCTCTGAGATGAGGGATCAACTTCAAGAGCTAGGGGCATCCATGTCCGACAGAGAAATGACAATTGTAGTACTCAATGCTCTACCTGAGGGTTGGGGTAACTTCACATCAAGCATTTATGCCAGGAAGGAAGCCACCCCACTAAGTGAAATGTGGTCTCTATGAAAGATAGAGGAAACAAGACTAAAAGAAAATGAAGATGTGGGATAAAAGGAGCAAGCAATGGCTACCATGGCCAAGAGAAAGGGAAAATTTGGTCCACGAAGAACAAACAACAAAAATATGTCCAAAATCCAATGCTATGGATGCGAATAATATGGACACTACAAGATGAATTGTCCTAAAGAAGGACAATAACAACAAAATAAACAGGGAATAAGCTCACATGACTCAAGAGGTGAAAGAAGAAGAAAAGAAGCAAAAGAAGGAAGATCCTTCGGATCTCTACTATGACTAAGTCAAACTCTTTACTTAAAGACTTCTTTCAAAGTTTTGAGTAGGAAAGGTGTTGGCCAGATAAATCATTCTTGCGGACAAGGTCGATCTCCCTAGTATCAACAGATATCTAGCAACAAGCAGGACAAACAAATCTACCTTTCCCTAAACATATTGCGATTCATTAATAAAAACTAAAGAGGTGTTTTAGACCCTACCTTAAGTCCAATGCTAGTTTGTGGTAGCCATTCTCCAACAGCTCCGAAAGAGTTTCCTTTTAAGAACCTGCAATCACAAACAAGAACACATCAAATAACACTTGCATAGCTAATATAATAAATAATGTCCGTCATGGTGATCAAGGAATCCATTAAATAAACCATAAAACACAGCTTATTGAGAAAAATAAACTTGATTGTATTAACTTTGAAATAGAAGAACTTTACAACCTTTGGTGCCTTGATGCTGTACAAGCTCTTCCCAAGGTCCAAACAGGAATTTCCTCTACTTTGATAAGCTTCACTCTCTTCCAAATGAAATAAAAAGGTATGTAATCTCTCCTTTCAAAAGCTCAATTAGGAAGACTAAGTTCCAGCAGCATTTACCCTAAAAAATATTCAGCTTTCAACCTTTTCAGTAACCAACCCAATGCTTCATTTTATAGTGCAAAGGAAGGAGGTTACAGGTCTACCATTGAAGGGATAGAGTCCTCCTTTAAAGGGATAAGCTCCTCACAACAAGGGTTTAGCTCCTTAAGGTATGGGATGCATGAACCTTTAAGGAGCGAACTTGTCACCTCAAGATTCCCTCTAGAAGCTTCTAGAAATGACTCAAAGTGAGTTTTTAAGAATTTACTTGCACCTTTTTAACTTTTACAGGGGTCCGCACCCATAACACAGATATAGAGCGGTCAGGTGCGCAGGGGACTTGACCAATAGGTGCGGGACCGCAGGTAATGCTAAGAGAAAGTGCGGAACCAGAGTTTTAGAGATTTTTAAGGACTTTCTCTTATTTTCAAGGCTTGATATAAAGAACTGAGGTTTAAGACTTGCAAAGGAGGAAGGTATGAGTGGTGATAGACTCACACTAATTGCAGAATGTCAAGGTGAAAATTTTTGTGCAACAGATTGCCCCCTAAAGTACGATGTCTGTAATAAATGAGGATAGTTTTGTCATCTAAGAAGAGTGAAGTACTTTATCACTTCAAGGATTTTCCTGTGGACACTCCGGTCGGAACCTGTAAAAACATTCAATGCAAAACATATATATATGAACATATCATTGTTGAGGTAGGCATTCCCATACTCAGATCAAGAACATGACTAGAAAGCCATCTGACTAGAAAACTATCTAAACTTCTCTGATATAGGAATGATTTTGTAATACTTCACAAGCATAGACACATGTAGACACAGTATGAGTGCAACCATCTGTTTATGGATAGTCTACTGTATAATGAATAACAAAATTCCTCGCAGCCTAGATTGTGGAAACTAGATCCAGGGTCTTGATTTCTGCTTCCCGAACTAGTATGATTCTATCCATGTGAATGAATGTGTCGAAGTCGAACATGGTAGAAACCACTTGATTACCAGTCAATGATGTGAATTGTTAACAAGTGTGAGAGAAACCACCATTAATGTCAATGGTCCTCAAAGTACTCAGTACAATCCATGAAATGTGAATAAATGAGTCGATGTCAAACACGTCACAGAATCCTTTGATCGAAGGTCAATGATGCAACTTGTCATCAAAGGCGAGAAACCTGCCATTGAGGCATGCAGATTCCAAGGTACTGGCGATTTCTAGATCATCTTTCTAGATAATGAGTTGGAGTCGATAGAAAGCAATCCATCTTAGGCAAACCCACAACACGAAATCATAGATCAAGTTTTGAAGAAATGCATTTGGCAGGGACTAACTCAGGGATGGTCAAGATGGATGACAGATATTTTGCAAATGAATGGTTTATTTGAACTGACCTCTTGAACACATAACGACACTGCAGATGGTTTGGTGACAATTGACCCAAAGCTAATACCCAGAAACCAGTTGAAGACTTTCAATATGGTTTTATTAACTATTAGGCAAAAGATTTCCCAACCCAGGTGAACAAAAAGTGTCATGTTCAAGAGTGGTTAACTGCCGTTCTAAACACAAAGTATAACAAACAGGTTCATTTCTCTCTCTTTTCCCCCACCATTTCTGGCAAGTACCTCTTTATTTTTGACAAGCTTGAGGAGGATAACATTTGCTTGGTTATAAGCTCATCCTTCGGATGAGTCCAACTTAGTTTAAAATTCGAACCCTAAGAAGGAGTGGTCTGTTCCTGTTTAAATTTGAACAGGTCCTTTACTATTGAATTTTAACGAGTCCAATATAGGAGAAACTCGGTGTTTTTCAATTTTAGGGAGTTAGAAGAAAAACTTAAAAAAACTCCATGGTTGTCCTTTTTCGTAAATTTGTGTCCCCCAAGCCCAAAAAAATATAAAATGATACTTGAGAGAACCACTTGATCATTATGATCAAGGAGTACTTTTCATAATTAGTGGCCCTGATCTGAAAAAATAAAAAAGCGATCAAAGACACGTCGTTTTATTACCAATATCGAACTTGAAACGACAAAAGTCCGACAATCTTTTCATGTTTATACGGTCAGAAAAGAGCTGTAAGTGGACCGTCCTTTTAATTCTGTTTTAACGAGTTTAAAAAGAAAAACTCCGCAATCTTTTCATATTTTACGAGTCAGAAAAGAGCTTAAAGAGGACTCCTATGTTTCGTTGTTTCGTAAATTTTGAAAGAATCTGAAAAAGTGAAAAAGTATACTCTTTGTAAAAAATGATCAATTCTCTCTACAAATCCAATATTCTGCACAAAAACTCAAAACATTACTCATACCTGTTTAAAATAAATAAAAATGCATCAAAAGTTACCTTTTTAAAGTGAAAAATAAACAAATTAAAAATTCATTTATTCAAAAAAGCTTATAAAAAGGGCTTTTGTAAATTTATTTTTACTGTTTGACTTCAGAGTGAAAAGTAAGAGTTTTTGGTAAGAAACTTCCTGTGAAGATTGCGGAAAATCCGACCGTTGGAATCGAAAACCGTCAGCTCCAGGTAATCCACATCATCCCTATCTTGCATTTCAACCATTTAATTTTCATTTTAGGGATTTAAAATTGATTTTTTAAGGAAAATTTTGATTAAAAAATCGCTTGTCAGGGGTCCGCAGGTGTAGCATGTGGCGCCTGCAGACCCCGACTTTTTCATACAAAGGAAAAAGTCGGGGTCCCGCACCTGCTCCTAAGGACGAGTGCAGACCTACGCACTGTCCCTAACTAGCAGGTGCGGACCCCGCAAATTACGTTTTAAAACATCATTTTTTTCCATTTCTGCCCAAAATTTTTGAAACTAAAATGTTCTAATCCACCTTTTTTGCAATGTAGATAAAAAAATGTTCGTTTTGCGGGAATGGGAACACGAAGATGTGGATCTAGCCGCATTAATTCATCCACCTATAATACAGGCATTAAAAGCATGCGGACTATTTAAATTCTGGGCCATACCCGGCATGAGGGCTCAGGTAGACTTTCTGCAATGGCTGGTAGACAGGTGGAGCACACAGGACCAGTGTTTCATAATTGGTGGCCACCTGCTCGAAATCGAGCTAGAGGACATTTATTTCCTGACTTGTTTGCCCAAGAGAGGTGAAGGATTATCTCTATTCGGGACTAGGCCAGGTGGCCAGTTTGTCTCTAGTCTCCGACTAGAGTTTTGTAATGACCAAACTGCGGACAAACAGATAGATATCAAAACTATCACCCGTCATGAACTTAAATTGAGCGCATTTACTGTCACCAGACTATGCGGGAGTGCAGCATTGCATCTAGCTACCGGATCCCAAATGCGAATGGCAGTAGACTGTTACCGAGGCACCATCTTCAACTGGTGCAAGGCTGTGTTGGCGAATGTAAAAGGCCAACTGACTAGAGCAAAGAACGGGCAACTAAAAAACTTTGGATATGGTTTCTTAGTTATGAGCTTTGGCCTAGAGAGGGTCCCTATGTTGGTACCACAACAGCTTTCCATTCAGGCTGGACTTCCCCGCGAGTCTAGAATTATGCGTTGGGTTGCAGTGATGGCCTGTCATCCTGAGGAGGGTACAGAGGTTGTCCGATTTCCACCTGAGTATTTTTGTTGGTTGGGAACCAACTTTTCGTGATTCAGAACTTTCCATATGATGGGATGGATTATCGTGGTGATCCAGACATGGATCTTCCACCAGGAGATCAATGGGATGATTCAGGGAAAACCATTTTCAACATTTCCTAAATTTTTAACTAATTTTTTTTGTTTTTTAAATCGTCCAAGATTGATAGTAAAATTTTTTAAATGTAGATGTGGGTCCACGGCGACCAGCCACTCTCTAGACTTATGAGAGAAGACACCCTACTGCCGCGGCACCTACCCCACAGGACCAATCAGCAGATACCCTGACTGAATTGGAGCATCATCTAGAGCATTTGACAGTAGATATCCCAGAGACTAGTATAGATGATATTCCTCTTAGGTTATAGCGCTATGTGATTTGGGTCCCAGGACCTTTTAGGAGGTTCCTTTGTAGGGTGGCCTGAGCAGTGGTTTCTTATCGTGATCATCATCAGGAATAGGATGATCGCCTTTGTAGACTCATATGACATTTTATATCTTTTTATACTATCATTTTTGCCGATCATAAAGTGTTTTTCAATCTATGATCAAAGACGATGTATATTTGACACACTTCTATGTTATGATATATCACAATTACTGGCTATCTTGTATAACATGTTTATGGAATGTTTTTAAATTTACTGTCTTGATTATGTAAATGTATACTTAACATTCGAGAAGCAACTGCATCTACTAATGTGTTTAAATATCTTGGAATATGTTGCTATTCAATATAGTCAAATTCAAATTCCAAGAGACGAGCTCTCAAAAATAATCTTAATAACACTGGATTTCTAATGGCATAAACTCTGTTAAGCTGTAATACAATGAGTTCAGAATCTAACCTAACAATCAAACTCTGAATCCCAAATGAGATGGATTCAGATAATAACTCAATCAATGCACTATACTCTACAATGTTATTTGTTGTTTGACCGAGGCTTACCCCATGCATAGATACTAACTCGTCAGAGGGTGAATAGATAACCCAAGCTACGGAAGAAATATTCCGTGTACTACGACAAGCACCATCAGCAAAACTAATGTATGTTTGAGAAGACGTCGACATCTGCAATATCAAGAGTAAAATTAAGATAAGCAGGAATAATAATAAAAACACTCTCTAAACTAGGCACACTTTCTAATCTATAACACACCAATTAGAAAGAAACTATTCTAACAAAAATCTCCACACCACACTTTAAGCATAATATCTTTTCAGATAAAGTCCATGTCTGAGTCTACCTAAAGAGACACCGTCAAAATCTACTAATTCATAGGCCCCTTTTGCCAACTTTTTCTTAACAACAAAAGGACCATGCCACATGGGTACAAATTTTCCAACCCCTAGCTTATCGTTTGCTTGATCATATAATAAAACTAAGTCTCCTTCCGAAAAATTACGAGGTGTAATATTTCGGTCGTACTGAGCTTTTATCTGTTTTTCATGAGTCTCGATTGCTAATGAAACATCACGTCGATTCTCATCTAGTTGAGCTAAGTACAACAAACATTTCTCCTCTTCGGAACTGGTTGGGAGTAATTCTATGGCTATTTGCAATTACAAAATTTCATATTCAATGGGTAACACTGCTTCCAACCCGTAAACTAATTGAAAAGGGGTGAAACCAGTTGATGTTTTAACTGAGGTTCGGTATGCCCAAAGTGCTGAAAATAACATGTTATGCCAATTCGACTGATGAATACCAATGATTCGTTGGATCATAGTGACTAGAACTTTATTGATTGCTTCAACCAGACCATTAGCCTGTGGGTAATATGGAGTAGAACTATCGTGATGCAGGCCAAGTTGATTTGTTAGTTCAATCATCATGATGTTTCGAAAATGACTTCCATGATCAGTAATAATCACTTGAGGGACACTGAATCTAGCAATTATATGATTGAAAATGAAAATTGCAGCAGTTTTGTCGTCTGCTGAAAATGTAGGCATCACCTCGGCCCACTTGGTAAAATAATCTATCGCAAAGATGATATATGCATGCCCCCCCAGCCGAGTGAGGATTACATGTAATAAAGTCGATACCCTACTTTGCGAAAGGACCGACACAAATTATAGGGTGGAGAGAAGCAGGTGGAGCAGGCATCTTTCGATCAAAATTTTGGCAATTGTGGCATTTCCAGACTGCATTGATACAATCTTTAAATAAGGATGGCCAGAAATAACCAGCACGCAATATCTTTTGGGTTGTGGCATACCCAGACATATGATCGCCACATGCTCTAGAGTGACAGTCATTCAAAACCTTTTCAGCTTCTTCATGAGTTAGACAACATCGGAAAATAGAATCCACTCCATGACGATAGAGTGTATCTCTAATAATATTTTACTGTTGGGATTGGAAACGTATTTTCCTTCGCTGAGATCGTGAGATTTCAGGCTGAAAAGATTGGGTTTGGAGATAGACAATTATATCTCCATACCATGGATCAAGAGTACTGATAAGAAACAAGGATTCATCCGTAATGGGTTCTTCCACCACAGT
>APFE030422915.1:40760-59414 GCA_000404065.3 Pinus taeda | reverse complement strand
CTTTAAGGAGCGAACTTGCCACCTCAAGATTCCCTCTAGAAGCTTCCAGAAATGACTCAAAGTGAGTTTTTAAGAATGTACTTGCGCCTTTTTAACTTTTACAGGGGTCCGCACCCATAACACAGATATAGAGCGGTCAGGTGCGCAGGGGACATGACCAATAGGTGCGGGACCGCAGGTAATGCTAAGAGAAAGTGCAGAACCAGAGTTTTATAGATTTTTAAGGTCTTTCTCTTGTTTTCAAGGCTTGATATGAATAACTGAGGTTTAATACTTGCAAAGGAGGAAGGTATGAGTGGTGATAAACTCACACTAATTGCAGAATGTTAAGGTGACAATTTTTGTGCAACAAAAGGAGCATGTAGGAATAAAATAAAACTGCATGGCTAGAAACATCTTCTAGAATCTAGAAGCATGAAGTACATAGAGTTCTAGATACTCATGTAGAAAGAGCATTTATAAATGAGAAAAAAATGCATGGTTAGAAATATCTTCTAGAATATAGGAGCATGGTAGATATAGCTCAAGATATTCATGTAGAAGGAGCATACCTAGAATAGGACCTCATCCACAATGAAAGAAAATTGATAATGATTAAGAATCTTAGAAGACCTCCATCATCAAAAGAAAGAAACATTTGCAAGGTAAGGGTCTTCAAGATCCTATGATGGAATATTCAAAAGAAGATTCATAAACAAAAGAAGATGTCTCATTGGGAATCCCATTCATGGGATTCAAGGAAAGGATGATATGCAGGCAAGCTAAGATGAAGAAAGAACGGCCACACCAAGGACAACCAAATGAAGCTAAGATGATCAAATGAGAATCAAGATGAGGTATGTATGCATCAAAGTTTAGTCATGTTATCATTTGTATATTATTAAGTCATGGGAATAGTTATATAACATAATCAAGTATGAAAGAATCTCTTTCACCAATAACATACTTCAAGGCATGTACTACAATGTAATGAAGGTCAAAAAATACTCACATAAGGATTATAAGATTGTTGACTAAGAAGCAAGTGAAAAAGGAATGCTGACTAGTCCTAAAAGAAAGTGATGAAGAAGTGCTCCCACAAGGAGCATAAGGTGGTTGATCAATCTATCCATGAAGAAGCAAATGAAGAAAGAGGTCAAGCATGTGAAGAACACCATGATCACAAATAATCACTATCTGACAAAGATCCATTGAAGACATCTCCCAAAAGAAGGCAAGACAACTCTGACTAAGAAAGGAAAAGATCAAAGGACCCTTGACACCTATGAAGGCATTGGAGATATGAAGGTGGAGATAATTGATTCTACTCTACGAAGTTGTCATGATGAAGAAGCCATCCAGCAAAAGCACCATTTAATGTTGAAGCAACATCAAGATGAAGGCATGAAGGGCTACTAAATCAAAGCATTGGAACAAGCAAGTACAAAGAAGCATCCATGTGAAGAGTAGTTTGAAGCATGGAAAAGATGACAAGGAATAACCAAATGACAAGAGAGCCTGATATATGACAAGAAGGCCACTTTCCATGAAGGAAGAAATGACATGACAAACCAGGAAGGAAAGTGATCGATGGATGGTGCCCTACCAGGAAGAAGTTCGAACAAAGACTTCATGACATCAAAGGAAAGAAGGAGATGAAGCAGCTAGAGGACCCACGAAGAAGAAGTTGTTGATGAATGGACAAATCCCTAACTAAGAGGAAGTAATAACAAGTTCCTAATTACAAAGGAACTTGGACAAGTACCTTGTCAGCGGATACTTGAGAATGTCTTCCTCAATTGAGAGGAAGTGATAGACACAACATTTGTGTCTTCACTTGGGAAGAAAGAATGGGAGGATTGGGTAATCATATAGCATCTGATACTCTTTGAGGATGTGTAGGGAATCCAAGACTAGAGTGGGCAAGAGGGTCGATATTCTTTGAGGGTTGGGAACCCAAAATAAGAATAGTCCTAGAAGGTCATACTCAGTGAACACCCAGGTGGGTATGTACCTTGAGAGACAATGACTAAGGTGTCTATAAGTCATTGGTCTTGCCAAAATTGTGCTCTAATCTATTGAGAGATAGATTTGTCAGTCAAGGCCTTGGTGTGGAAATAACGTTGGTTATTATGATGCTATAACAGATGGATTGCCAATCTAGTTTCTCTTATGTGAATTCTTTAAGATTGAAACATAGCCAAACACCTTGTAATGTTGTATGAATACCTCCCTAGTTAAGAGGGAGTGTTGAATAAAATTTAATTGGTTCGATCTTCATAAATGTATCTTTGATATTTGTTTTTATTCAGGAAAAGAGAAATTATTTTTATGATATTTGTCAATGAGTTTCTTGCTTATTGAACTAGGTAGAGCACATGTTTAAGTGCTTCTAGGAATTCAAAGAGTCAATGTATTTATGTAAGACCCTTTGAGGACATTTTACACTAAGTATAAAATGGTATAAAGGTCAAAGGAATACCTCCAAGCAAAGTCAAAGTCATCGCCTTGCAATGAAAGCCTTCAAGCAGCAAAATAATGAAGAAATAGTCAAGTCGGCCTAAAGGAGGGACAATTCTTTATATATAAAGGTTGTCCACTCCCTCTCAACATCAATCAAGCATCTATTACATTAGTGAAGATAGAAGTCAAGAAGAAGTGAAGGGAAAACAAATCTAAAGGGTCTCCAAAGTGCAGCGAAGAAAGGAGGAAGAAAAGGAAGGTATAGGATTGTTTCTAGGGCTAGCAGTCACACATACAAAGAAAAAGAGGGTAAATATGTGGGTATGACATCAGCTAGAGAAAAATCCAAGAATCATCATTGTTTGGGTTATAAATTAGGCCTACAAGATCTCTCAAGTCAAGCGAAGAAGTATCTCTCTCTATCAAAGGTGAAAGGACCCCAATTCTCTAGGGTACCTATCACACGTTGAAAAACTAGGGAAACAGAACAGTGTTACAGTCATACCTCAAGAAGGATCTCGTTTGGTCAATAAAAGAAGAATTCTACTTGAGTAAAGGATAGAAGAATAACATCTCTTCTAGAAGGCTCACTAAAGGAAGGTCTATCTCTAGACAAGCAGCAGAGAAGGAGGACGAAGTGCTGGGGAGAAAAGTGTCGAAAAGAGGAAGTCTATATGTCGGGAACAAAGTGCAGAATACAAGAACGACTGTTGAAAATAGCAACAAGAAATGCTAAAAATAGAATTGCTAAAAATAGCACTGCTATAAATAGTAGTTTAGCCAGTGTTGATCTTAGCAATAATGGATGGAAAAATGGAAGTGCTAAAAATAGCATTTCAAGATACCTTCCTATTTTAGTCAGTCCCTAAACTAAAATAGTGAAGTCAAATTCGAATTTGATCTTGGCAGCACTTTGTAAAATAATTAATTAATTCATCTTGAGTTAATTAGTTAAGGAAAATCAAACTTGAAGTCTATGTGGGGACATGCAATAGTTTCTCCATTAATTGAGGAATTTATCCATCAGTTAAAGAGATAAGAGTGAGTTGTAATTAGTTGACTTAGTTAACTGAGTCAAGTCTAGTTAGATTAATTCAAACAGTTTGTTGAATTAATGTAAGTTCAGTTAGTTAATGCTTGCATGCATGTAACTACTGCACTTCAGATAACTGAGTATTATCTCATAAATAACTCATGCATGTCAGTTCACACAGAGACCCAATTGAGATCAGATGGAGGGGCAGTGTACTATCAGTTACTAGAATATTCCATTGTGAATATTCCTTACATGTAGAAGGAATTCTTTCCTTGAGGATTGCGCAGTTACTTCTTCAGGTTTAGTGAGTGTGATGAGGCCAATTCACACATGTGGCTTCACTGGGCCCCAAGGAAAACTACGTAAGGAAATAAGAGGCTTGGAGGGCTTGAGGAGGACATATACAATGTCTATTCAATCTGTGAGCTGTATTGTTTGATTGTAGAGAGAGCAGGATAGCTTGAGAGCTGATTCTTTTTGTAACTTGAATAAGATTTCCACTTGTATGATAATACAGAGTTGAGGTTTTAGGGTGAGGCTCTCCCCAGGTTATTTCTTCTATGTTATGTGTGATTGATTTCTCATTCTTAGTTATATGTGTTCTCTTGATCTTGCTCAATTAAATTAAGCTTCCGCAAAGTGATGTAGAAGTAGACCTTGTATTGTGTTTTAGTATATTACATAATCTGTTGATCTACAGTGGGAATTTCTACATGGTATCAGAGCAAAGGTGATCAAGGCGAAGAACAATATACAAAAAGGAGAAGTTCGAAGTTTGATTTCTGAATATAGAAATCGAGTTCTTATCACATCTCTATTTCACCTATGGCGTTTAGTGGTTTAAGACTCGAGTATGCCCTTGATGGCAACTCGAATTATATAGCCTGGAAGGATCGCATGGAGGTAATATTAGAGGATAAAGGTCTAAAGGAATTCATTGATCAAGAAGCCCTCAAGCTGACTGATGCCACTAAACTTACGAAATGGAAGAAATGTGTGGCTAAAGCAAGGAGAATCCTCCTGGAGGGAGTTTGAGATCACATTGTCTCGAGCCTCCATGGGAAGGAGACTCTATTTTCGATGTGGAAAACATTGAAATATTTATATCAGAACAACAGTGATCAGAGGAAGCTAGCGCTGAAAGACAAGCTTTGTAAGATCAAGTGTGAAAAGGGCGACACGATCTCTACATATCTGAACAAGCTCACCACCTGCAGGGATGAACTTGGAAGTGTAGCGATCACTACCGCTGATGATGACATGGTGAGTCTTGCACTCCTTATTCTTCCTAAGAGTTGGCATAGCTACCAAGACTCAGTTAATGGAAGAGAAAAAATACCAGATTGGGAATGACTTTGGTCGGATCTGATGCAGGAGGAAATAAGAAGAAGCACCAGAGATGAATCCTCATCGAAGCAAGATGATGAGGAAAATCTAGCCTTAGCGAGTAAGGCGAGGAAAGGGAAAGGGAAGGCATCCCATCCCAAATTCGGTTATTCCCATGGTGGGAAGAAGATTGACAAATCGAAAGTGCGATGCTTTCATTGTCATGAAGTGGGCCATTATGTTACGAATTGTCCACAGAAGAAATCCAGGAAGGGTTCCTCAAAAGGATCTGATTGTGAGGCACTGGCTTCACAGTTTGAGCTGGATTTCTTGCTTATCGCATGCATGGTTTCATCCCTGATGGGATGTGTGTGGTACCTGGATAGTGGAGCTTCCACATGTCAGGTGACAAGAATCTTTTCAGTACCTTGGAGGAGAAGGATCTCCAGATGCGAATCGAGATGGGCGATGATGGAAAGTACCACGTTTTAGGTGAAGGTGTGGTTGTGTTTCAGAGGGAGCATGGAGCTCCCCTCACCCTGACTGATGTAAAGTATGTACCAGGTCTAAATAAGAATCTTGTGTGTATCGCTATGCTAGAAAATAAAGGCTATGATGTCGACTTTAGTCAAGGAAAGGTATTCCTGAGGCATATCGATACTGGACAGACAAAGCAAATACGGATTTGAGTCAAGAATCTCTACAAGCTGGAGGTAGACGACTGTGCTACTTTGAGTTCCAAAGCTGGGATGGTGCAGAGCCAAGATGTTGGCGAGCTATGGCATAGAAGACTGGGCCACTTGCACCATGGAGCCCTAAAGATCATGTAGCAGATTTCTACCAGATTACCCAAGGGAAAACTTGAGTAGACAAATACATGCAAAGGTTGTACCTTGGGTAAGTATGAGAAATCTTCCTTTCTGGATCGAGACAGTAGAGCTAGAGCATTCCTGGAGCGAGTTCACTCAGATGTTTGTGGACCTCTACAACCTCCACCGCTAAACAAAGGTACTATGTTATTTTTATTGATGGTTTTTCTAATAGATGTTGGATCTACTTTATGCAAAAGAAGGATTAGACCTTCTTGAGGTTTTGTGAGTTTAAAGCCTTGGCAGAGAAAGGATCTAGAAAGAAAATAAAAGCCTTGTGTAGCGACAATGGTGGAGAGTATGTCCCCCAACAGTTTAAAGACTTTTGCACTGCAGAAGGTATTAAACGGGAATTGACAGCACCCCATAACCCACAACAGAATGGGGTGGCCGAAAGGAAGAACAGATCGATTGTGGAAGCAGCTCGAGCAATGTTGCATGACCAAAGCCTACCACTGCATTTGTGGGTTGAGGCATGCAATACAACAGTATACTTGCAGAACAGAAGCCTGCACCGTATACTGGAGATGAAGACACCTATGGAGGCCTTTTCTGGGAAGTGACCTGATGTAATTCACTTCCAAATCTTTAGATCATCAGTTTACCATCATGTGACCAAAGATGCCAGGAAGAAGCTAGACCCAACAGCTGAGTTGGGAATACTTATGGGGTACACGAATACACCCCACAACTATCAGGTGTACCTGCCTTCCACTCAGAGGATTGTGGTATGCAGTGATCTGAAGTTCGACGAGTAGAAATACATGCACTTATCACTTGGGAGGGAGCTCGAGTTGAATGCAGATGAAGAACCTTAAGTTCCTAAGGATGAGGAGCCTCAGATTGATGCGGAGTAGCCACATGCAGAGGATCCAGGAGTGGAGACATCCACTCATGCTGATACTTCTAGAGATGGGCGGAAATGCTTAAGGGAAGCTGACAAGTTGATGCTGGATACGCAAGAGAATGTGGGACAACCATATTCTTAGCGCAGACAGACGAGATCACCCAAGTGGTACACTGGGTACATGGCCCTGGTTGGGGAGTGTGTAGATATCGAACCTTCATTCAAGGAGGTAGTGCAGCAACCAGTCTGGGTAGATGCAATGGTAGAGGAGTACAACTCTATCATTCAGAACAGTGTGTGGGATGTTGTCCCAAGGCCTCAAGGCAAGTCATTAGTGAGTTCCAGATGGCTTTACAAGGTCAAGCAGGTAGCTGATGGCAGTGTTGAGAAACATAAGGCAAGGTTTGTTGCCCAAGGGTTCTCATAGGTTGAGGGGATTGACTACGATGAGACTTTTGCTCCTGTAGCAAGGTACTCATCAATTAAATCGATGTTGGCACTATCAGCTCAAATGGAGTGGAAGATCCACCAGATGGATGTGAAGAAATCATTCGTCAATGGGAAGATTGAGGAGGAGGTGTACATTGAGCAGCCAGAGGGCTTTGAAACCTTCGATTGTGATTCGCATATGTGCAGACTCAAGAGGGATCTGTATGGGCTGAAGCAAGCACCCTATGCTTGGTACACCAGGATCGACAGATATTTCACCAGTTTGGGCTTCACCAAGAGTGAAGCAGATGCGAACCTTTACCACATCATGGTATAAGGTAAACTATTGATCATTGTTATTTATGTTGATGATTTGATTTTGATAGGTGATGATCAGCTGATATAGTCTTGCAAGGATGACCTTGCAAGAGAGTTCGAGATGAAGGACATGGGCCTTATGCACTACTTTCTGGGCATGGAGGTGTGGCAGAAAGATGGGGAAGTATTTGTGTCTCAAGGCAAGTATACCAATGAGATACTCAGGCACATTCACATGGAGAAGTGCAAGCCCATTCAGACTCCTCTAGCTGGGAACTGGAGGAAGGAGGATGCTATTTCAGGAGAGGTAGTAGCTACTATTGTTTATCGGTAGCTAGTGGGTTTACTTATGTATCTGGTGAACGCACGGCCCGACTTATGCTTTGCGGTGAACCAACTGAGTTAAGCTATGGTTCAACCTACCAAGTTGTTTTGGAAGGCAACGAAGCATGTGCTGAGATACCTCAGAGGCACATCTTAGTTCAGATTATGGTACAGATGGACAGAGGGAGTGAAGATTCAAGGCTTCACAAATGTGGATTGGGCAGAGAGTCCATCAGATCGAAAAATAAGTTCTGGAGGAATCTTCAACCTTGGTTCAGCTACAGTTTCCTGGTACAGCAGGAAACAAAGATCAGTTGCACTTAGCTCAGCAGAGGCTGAATACATGGCTTCTCGTTAGGCTGCATGTGAGGCCATTTGGATGCGAAAGATTCTAGTGGGATTTTCTGGTCAGATGATGGATCCTACAGTGATCTACTGTGATAACCAGAGTTGTATCAAACTCTAGGAGAATCTAGGTTTTCATGATAGGTCCAAGCACATAGATATTCGGTATCACCATCTTCAAGACTGTGTGGTCAAGAGGATCATGTTGTTGTTGTATGTTTCGACCGAGGAACATGATGCAAATATCTTGACTAAGGCATTGTCAAGATGCAAGTTCGAGTTCCACAGAGACAGGATTGGGGTTACTGATAATCCCTTTCTTGTTGAGAGGAAGTGTTGAAAATAGCAACAAGAAATGCTAAAAATAGAATTGCTAAAAATAGCGTTGCTATAAATAGTAGTTCAGCCAGTGTTGATCTTAGCAACAATGGATGGAAAAATGGAAGTGCTAAAAATAGCATTCTATAAATAGCATTTTCAGGATACCTTCCTATTTTAGTCAGTCCCTAAACTAAAATAGTGAAGTAAAATTCAAATTTGATCTTAGCAGCAGTTTGTAAAATAATTAATTAATTCATCTTGAGTTAATTAGTTAAGGAAAATCAAACTTGAAGTCTATGTAGGGACATGCAACAGTTTCTCCATTAATTGAGGAATTTATCCATCAGTTGAAGAGATAAGAGTGAGTTGTAATTTGAGTTGTAATTAGTTGATTTACTTAACTGAGTCAAGTCCAGTTAGATTAATTCAAATAGTTTGTTGAATTAAAGTAAGTTCAGTTAGTTAATGCTTGCATGCATGTAACTATTGCACTTCAAATAACTGAGTATTATCTCATAAATAACTCATGCATGTCAGTTCAGATAGAGACCTAGTAGAGATCAGATGGAGGGGTAGTGTACTATTAGTTGCTAGAATATTCCTTTGTTGATATTCCTTGCATGTAGAAGGAATTCTTTCCTTGAGGATTGCGCAGTTACTTCTTCAGGTTTAGTGAGTGTGATGAGGCCAATTCACACATGTGGCTTCACTGGACCCCAAGAAAAAATGTGCAATGAAATAGGAGGCTTGGAGGGCTTGAGGAGGACATATACAATTTCTATTCAATCTGTGAGCTGTATTATTTGATTGCAGAGAGAGCAGGATAGCTTGAGAGCTGATTCTTTTTGTAACTTGAACAAGATTTCCTCTTGTATGATAATACAGAGTTAGGGTTTTAGGCTGAGGCTTTCCCCGGGTTATTTCTTCTGTGTTATGTGTGATTGATTTCTCATTCTCAGTTATATGTATTCTCTTGATCTTTCTCAATTCAATTAAGCTTCTGCAAAGTGTTGTAGAAGTAGATCTTGTATTGTGTTTTAGTATATTGCATAGTTTGTTGATCTACAGTGGGAATTTCTACAACAACTTAACTTGTGCTTGGAGGACATCCTAGTTAAGGGTCTAGGGTTTGGCATTGATCAATAAGAAGCTTCAATAAGAGAAACTTACCGAAGGGTTTTCCTCTCTAAGAGAGAGAGGTTTTGGCCCTAGCAGAGAGCCAACATTTGTGTTCTTCTCTTTATGTTTTTGGTAGGAGTTTGATGGAACACGGGCATTAATAAGAAGAAGAAGATCAAGCTAAGATAATTGTAAAAGTTCTTCACAAATTTTTATCAAGAAATGAAGAATCCTAACTAACAACAGTGCCCTTCATTCTTCAACAGGAGAAAGTCTGAACAAGAAGATTGTGGAGCTGTGGATATACTAGAGGTTTGTCGAGTGATAGTAGTGGAAGCAGCAACCCTTGAGGAATAAGCCAAGGCCTAACCAGGGCCATTGAAGCATAGGCTAAGGCCTTTAGTAGGGAACCTGACACTGGAAGAGGCCTAGAATAGCTAGGTAAGATATGTTAGAGATAAAAGAGGAGGGCCTAGTCATAAAAAAAGGCTATTCAAAGAGGTTGAGTTTGTAGATTGAGTAGTAGGTGAGGGAAATGTCGATTCTTTGTCCCTTAATTAGAAGAAGCCTTGGACATATATATTTTTTTTAAATGGAAGATTCACATTTGAAAAATAAGAATAATATTATGGAGACACCCCTTCTAGTAGATATTGATTCTGAATGTAGGCTTATGTGAGTAGAATTATTTAGAAAACTATCTTCGGGATCCATCACATGAATGTATTAGTTGTCGACGTGTTTTGAACCAACTAATGTGGTTCATATTTTTGTCCTAATGATGAGCCACATTAGTTGGTTCAAAACACGTTGACAACTAATGCATTCATGTGATGGATGCTGAAGACAATTTTCTAGATATTAATTCTATTGATGACATAGAGGAACCCAATTAGTTGGAAATTTTTCTCTCTCATCATAATATTCCCCTTTATATTTTTCAAAAGGATAAAAAAGAATCGAAGGTTATTTCTTCTAGTGCAAAATCCTCATCCTTATATGTAGCATTAGTATCAAGAAAAGGAAGGAAACACGTCCCAAAGAAGAATAATGTAGACTCCACTAATAGTATTAGTCCTTGATACTCTTTTGATGAAGATTTAATTCTTGTTGAAAGCAATAAATATCATATGGGATCAAATAAGAAGAAGAGCGCTCGAATGAATGAAGGGGATTTGGAAGGTGGCTTAGGACTATATTATTAGGGTGGCTAGATGAGGCCTTAAAGAAAATCCTTCTTGTTGGAGGAAAAAAATGAGCTAATAGAGAAGTCTTATCTAGGCTCAAACCGATGACAATTCATGGGGCCC
This sequence comes from Pinus taeda, assembly GCA_000404065.3. NCBI lineage: Eukaryota > Viridiplantae > Streptophyta > Pinopsida > Pinales > Pinaceae > Pinus > Pinus taeda. The sequence goes on along the minus strand of APFE030422915.1, from coordinate 48,728 downwards.
TTTGTTGAAGACCAAAATTGTTCCTTTTTGACACCTTCCTTAAACCCCATTCACTCCATTTCCTTCATTTTTGACCATAATAATCTCAATAAGGTTTCAACTTGCAAGGTTATTGGAAAAAGCAAGTACTTAATCATATTTTATTCATAGTTTCATTGTTTCCTTATTATTTGATTTAATATTTGCACAAGTTATCAAATTGCATCAATTCTACATCTAATGATCAATTATGCAACTTAATTGAAGAATTTGTATGTTCCAAAATACTAGTTGAGGAACGAAATGTATGGATAGGTAGCTCACAACCGGCATAATGATATCCACCTACCTCCATGATCCAACAAGATGAAAAGGATCTCGTATGAGAAAGTCAAAGTGGAAGTCAACCCAGTGGAAAAGAGGCCAAAGATGAATTAGGAGAGCAAGGAGATCGATGATAAGGATGAAGCTGATATTTTGCCTCATGATTTGCTTCTTCGATAACAAATCATGAAGAATCATTATTTCAAGTTATCTTATGTTATTTTTTGAATTTATGTCAAGTAGGATAAGCTTAGAAATCTCCAAACAGTTTAGTGAAGGAGGTTATAAGACCCGCCTCTCAGCACGATGATGACAGACTGGTTATTATTTTGAAATACTATTCGTAAATTATTAAATTGAGCTTGTTATTCCTCGGTGCATTGTGTTTAAATGCGTATTTAATATCTATTGATTACTGCATACCTACAACTCACAGGAGGGACCCCTGGGAATTGTAAGGTTTCATTTCATTTCTAGTTAGTATTTCAGTTTTATATTTCAATTTTGTAGCATTAGATTACCATAGCTAATATTTTAGTTTTGATTTTTCAGAGAATGCTTATGACAATGTGAATAGAGTTTGTAATGGAGTTTGTTGAAGATTTCTTTCATAGTTCTAATCATTTTGTTGTGTGAAGGATGAAGAAAATAAATCAAAAGGGATCTATTATGCACTTGTAAATTTTGAAGAGTAGAATCATTTAATTTCGGATTGCAATTAGGAGTATAATTCAGATTTTTCAATGTGATATTTTTTATTTTTTTTTTTTATTCTATACTTAAGATTAGTTTAATTTCTATTAGTGAGAAGTAGATCTAATTTTGCTGGTGTGATATTTATTTATGCAATGTTAAATTAGTTTTATTTCTTGCAAGCATAAAGAGAATTTGGATTTGATTTTGCTATTTACTTCTGCTTTTCAATTTAGCTTTATTTTTGTGAGTGTGTTATTTTCCTTTCTTGCAAGAGTGACAATTCCTTAGATAAAACATGTGCATGAAAACATCCTAATTTAATTTGAAAGTTTACTCACCTAATAAAGAATTCTAGCACAACTGGAGCACATACACTTCATCAGTATACAAGCACTAGTTGATAATTTATGTAGTAATTTAAGCTCAATTAAATTACCAAACATTTTGGCGTTGTTGTTGGGGAAGTGTATATAGGATTAAGCTTTTTTTAGGAATCTTTTCATTAAAAATAAAAATGATAAAAACATGTTTATGCATAGTGAAAGAGATTCTAAGGGTCGGTTTATAAGTAGAGGTAGGAGTTTCATTCCAACATCACCACTCACCCCACCACGACCTTGTAGTGCCACACCATCCACTGAAACTCATGTTCCATCTTTTGCAAGTAGACTTAGACATCCTGAGGTACAAAGATCTGAAATCCAACCAAAAGATTTACCAATTTCTTCTACTAAAGTCGTAGTAGATGAACCTACATCCCCAACATAAGGAGTAATCTTTTTTATCTTCAACTGGAAAATCAATTCTAGGACAAGAATTGGAAGCCTCTAATGAAGAGGAAGAGGAAATATATTTTATTCCATTGATAGCAAAACTAGAACAGGAGATAGAAAACCAACTTGAAGAACCCTATATTATCTCTGAGGAATCTACAATGGTAGGGGAAGGAGAAGAAGAAGTACATAATGTGAATGGTGAATTTAGGATTGGAGGTGGAAGAGGTAATGTAGGAAAAGGTAGAGGGGGAAATAAAAGAGGATATGGAGGAAGAGGTAGTAGAGGTGAACCATAACCTTTTGGGTTTCCCATCTTAGATGAAGATACCACAGTTACAATGAAGAATATCTCACCCTCCATCCTCCCTAATTTCCATGGAGTAAGACATGAGGATCCTAAAACATTTATTTTTGAGTTTGAAGTCGTGTGTAGATATTATAACTACTTTCTTGATTCTAAAAATTTGAAATTGTTTCTAGCCACTCTTAAAGACTAAGCACTTAAATGGTTTATGGGATTAGAACACATACCATAAGAACATGGGAAGAAATGAAAAATGTGTTCTTAGATAAATACAAATATTATTGTATGTCTCATAACCTTAAAGATTAAGTCTTTAAAATGATGCAAAAAGAGGATGAAAATATTGAAGATTTCGTTGAAAGATTTACTTATAATGTTAAAAGGGCTAAAATGCATAATCTAGATGTAGAAACTTTTAAAGCTCTTTTGCTAAAATCCATTAGAGATGAGTGGGTATATATTCTCAATGTAATGGGAAAAGGAGATGTTTCTCAATTATCATTTAGAGAAATTTGTGAATTGTGTGTACACATTTCAAGAGGGAAGGCTAGAACTGGGAAAAATCCAAGAAACCATGTTATGTCTAGGATTAATAAATCTACAACTGGGACAGTAAGTAGAGCAGGAGTAGGCAATTTTCTTGACAAATTCAAAATAGATATCTTAGGGAGTATTAGTGAACAAATAGATATCCTTATGATTCAAACCAAGCAAAAAGTTGAAAATGTTGCATTATCAATTTTCTGTCCTAAATGCAAAAAGAAACATGCTCTAAGAGAATGTCGTCTTGATAGTGTATAAATATGTGCTATATGTGTAGAAAGTCATATCACAAAGGAATGCTCCTCAATTCCTAGACTTAAAGTAGTCTTGTAAAATGAAGTTTAAGTAAGCCAAGCTGAGGCACTCTGTTTTATTGGTAAAAGAACATGGTCACTACAACAACCAAATATGGTACAAGGTCTTAATCCTCAATGCTAATCATATGCACAACTTTAGAACAATTGGAATACTTCAATGCCTTGGCAAAGTTGGCCACCTCAAAATCCATTATGGACAAAACTTTGGTAGTATCCTTCTAGGAGTCCTCAATATAATGAATTTCAACAGCCATTTATTCCATATCAACCTACATATTATCCTCCTTAATCGAACACTTTTCCACAATTTCAAAATCAAACTCAACCTTCTAATCAACCACTTCGATTGTCATCCACATCATACCCCCAAAAACTAATCAACTACCTGCACAACCACTTCCAAACCCAAATAATAAGAATTCACAACTTGTTTACAATATAGAAGGCCGTAATTTCCAAGCTTGCACGATAACTCCATTAGATCTAAATAATGTCTAGCTTAGATCTGGTAGATTTTTGGAAAAGAAGTTACCATTTGTTGTTATTCAGGAATCTGGAGAGTATGAATTGTTTGAAAAATAAACATCTCTTAATCAGGAAAAAATATCTCGAAAAGAGAGCACCCTTATGTGTGATACCTCAATAAATTCAACTCCCATTACAGAACAACCTTTTGTCTCTGTTCAAAATCCACCCTTTCCTGAAAGGCTAAAACTTGACCAAGGAATAGAAAAACAAATTGTGTTGCTTGAATATGATATGTTAGATGAACTGAAGAATGTTTGCATCAAAATTCATTTGTTACAAGCTATAAGGGAAAAACCAATATTTGCAAAGACAATCAGGGAGTTAAGCATTAAAAAGCCAGGAAGAAGAAGAAAATAAGTTAAAAAAATTCAGATAGTTGGAAAAATTGCAATTATTATGATGGGAAAACCAACAGTTCAAAAATATCTAGATCCATGTAGTCCCATTGTAAAAACACATATTAATGGTGTCGATATTCCAAACACATTAATCGATTCAGGAGAAATTATCAATATCATGAGTAAACAAACTATGGATCAATTAAAAATTTCTAATCTTCAATACACACCAACATTACTATAGTTAGCATATAGATATGTTACCAAACCAGATGGTGTATTAGAAGATGTATCTCTCTCCTTAGATTCTTGGGAATATCCTATTGATTTTATGATTTTAACTCCCAAGAATAATTTAGGAGGGCACCCATTGGTTCTAGGGAGACCATGGCTAGCTACAGCTAACACTTTTATAAGTTGTCGATCTAGTGATATGTTTATCTCTGATGGAAGCTCTATTAATAAATTCACACTATATCCTCCTACAAAAACAACAATAGAAGTAGAAAGTGAAGTTTAGATAGATGATGATAATTAAGATGTTGATATACAACCAATATTTGCTACTTCGCAAATAGATGAAAAAGATAAAATTTTAAATTTAATGAATAATAATGATTCTTCCTCTTATTGTGAACAAGACCAAAATTTTCAAGAACAATGCAATCTTGAATATTTATCATCTCATCAAATGGCTTTACATTCTATGGAAAATTTTGGTAATTATTTAATAGAAATCTTTCCAGGGAAAACTTTGAGCATTAATGATAGTTTGAAAGAATCTCAAAAGAGAGAATTGATAAATATGTTACAAGAACATTCATCTGCTTATGCATGGGAATACACTGATATGAAAGGAATTGGTCGTAATACTTGTATGCATCATATCTATATTGAAGAAAATGCTAGACCATATCGACAACCCCAAAGGAGGATGGATCCAAATTTAAGGGAAATTTTTAAAGAGGAGTTACAATGTGAATTTTATTTACCCAATATCAGATACTTAGTGGGTCTCACCATTAGTGATTTTTCCAAAGAAAAATGGAAAATGGAGAGTATGCATTGATTATAGGGAATTGAATAAAGATACCTTGAATGATCATTTTTTGCTTCCCTTTATAGATCAATTCCTTGATACATTGGCAGGGAAAAAATATTTTTCATTCTTGCATGGTTTTAGTGGATATAACCAAATACAAGTAGCTCTGGAAGATCAAGATAAAAAAACTTTTGCTTGTCCATGGGGAACCTATGCTTACAGGTACTTCCTTTTGGATTATCTAATGCACCTGCAACATTCCAAACAGAAGTTCTAGGCATTTTTTCTGATCTAATTCATGATTGTGTGGAAGTTTACATGGATGATTTTACTGTCTATGGTAATTCTTTTGAGGAAACTCTTGAAATTTTATTAAAAAAAAAATCTCATTAGATGTAAAGAAACAAATATTTCTTTAAGCCATGAAATTTTTTTTATGATGTTCACTGAGGGAATCATTTTAGGCCACCACATTTCAGGAGATAGAATTAAGGTGGATGCATCTAATGTAGAAATTTTTCCAAATTATCAGTTCATGCTTGTCAAAGAGATGTTAGAAGTTTTCTTGGTTTTACTAGTTATTACAAAATATTCATAAAAAGCTTCACAAAGATAGCCTCTCCACTTTTCAAATTACTTACAAAAGATTGTGAATTCATTTGGAAATTTGATTGGAAAAAAGATTTTGAAACATTCAAAGAAAAGATTTATGATGCACCCATATTAAGAGAACCAAATTGGAGTCTTCATTTTCACATTTCAATTAATGCTTCAGATACATCCTTAGTAGTTGTATTGGGACAAAAAGTGTTGGTGTGGAGCCTGATTATCTTCTTTATTTAGAGGTCTTTGTTTCAACAGGATGTATACCCTAGGAAAATTGTACACCCCTCCACGCGGGAGGGGGGGGGGGGGGGTTGGAGGGGACTTGTCCCCCCGCCCCCCTGCAGGGGTCTGGGGGGTCCAAGGGGCCAGCGGGGGTTCAGGGGCAGTGGCCTCGATCCTAAAAATAGATACAAAATTGCCTTGTAAAATATTGTAATTTTGTAGTCAATCTGGGTTATTCATTAGGCGGATGATATGACGGTAAAAGTTATGTTTAATTTAGGGATTTTTTCCCTAGCAGGCAACCCCTCACTATATATGAGGGAATTCTATTGCGTCTATGTATATGTGTATTCTAAGAGAGAAAAAGAGAGGAGACTCTATGGGAGAAAAGAGGAAATTACAGCAGATTTGTTGTAGGTTGTATCTCTTCATTTTGCTGGATAATATAAGAGGAAGGGTTGGTTGTTTCTCCATTAATGTAGCCCAAATTGGGTGAACCACATATATATGTGTCTCTCTTGTTTTATGTGTTTTCTGTGTTTGTGTTTCTGCAGTATTTTATTTGTTCCACTGCTTTGTAATATATAATTTTCTAACAGAAAGATTTGATTCATTATGCCATTTATTACACAAGTAAAATTTTGACTCCTGTTGATCCAGGTGGATGTTGGTGGTCACCCACCTATCCCATTTGGACTCCCACAACTGTCTCTTTTAGTTTTTTCAATTTCCTAAATTGTAGCACAATTTACTATTTTTAGTAGTTTTTCGGGTGCTGAACTTCCAGAGCCGTTTTGAGGTCCTAAACGATGTTTTTTGGGAAATTTGGGTGTAACATGGGTCCATGGACCAATGATTCCCTTCCCAAAGTGGTAGCACTCGGATAGATCTTTCTAACGAGCTATTGTACGCGTCAAACAGAGATCGTAAGCCAAAGTTACGATCCCAGGAAATTGATGTACCAATTTACCCAAACGGAGCTCACAATTTGGCGTTTCATCTTCTAGGGTTAGGTTTTGGGATGTGAAGGGTTTTCCATTGTTTCTCAACAATAAATAGGCCTTCGAGCCTCATTGTAACACAGTTCAGAGGCATGTAGCCGCCACATCTCTTCTCAGAGATAAGCTACCATCGCCCTAGCTAGTTTATTTCCATTCCTGTTTGTAAGCATATTTTAGTATTATACATTAATGAAATGAAGTATTATTTCCACTGCATCTCTGTGTTTATGGTTATCTATATAATTTGTTGCATTCCAATTTAAATCTGGATCAGTGGTATCAAAGCGGTCTGTTTTTTCTCTGTTTTTCTTTGCATGTCCCCAACGAGGTCAGGATATAAGGAGTTAGGGTTTGAACTGGTTGAACCTTTGCAAGACCAGCCTCAGAAATCCTGATGGCCTCCCATGGCAGATGAGAAGAAAGATGAGGGGGCAGCAAATCCTATCAAAATCTTGCTCGAAGAAGCCCTCGAGTGGCAAAGGAACGTGATGATGGATAGCTTTGCGCAGATCCTTTAGCGGCTACCCAAAGGCGATGAATTGGCTTCCAACAGCTACTCTAGAAATGCCACACTGTTTAAGGTACAACTTAATTTCGAAATCCCCATATTTGAGGGTCAAATAGATGCAAATGCCGTAGATAAATGGTTAAATCTGCTAGAGGGGTATTTTTCTGTTCATGAATTTTCGAGTCGGGAAAAGATTGTTTTCGCTCTTCTAAAAGCAGCCCCTCACATCAAGGACTGGTGGGAAACCTACTGCAAGCAGAAGGATGAAAGTAAAGGCTCACTATTTTCAGCTGCACCCACTTGGAATGACTTCCAGGATGCCATCAAGGAGCAGTACTACCTTGTCAAGAGCTATGAGGACAAATACATCAAATGGACCACACTTCGGCAGGGACGAGACCAAGATGTGGCAAAGTTCACAAACATTTTACATACCCTTCGCACACAGTTGGGTATTAAAGATTCTGATTTGCATTTGGTACTCAAATACCGCGGTTGCCTACACAAATACATCCAGGAAGAGATGGAGTTCCTGAACATCTCCTCGCTCGGCACGACGTACCGATATGCTGTCAAAATCGAGCAAAAGTTCAAACAAAAGAAGCGAGACTTTGGATTTGCAAATCCGAAGCCCAAAGGGCAAAGCCAAGGCGGGGTGACCCAAGACAACCCACCGAAGCTGTAAGAAAAGAACAACACCACGAAGTCGAAGAAGGACACAGGAAAGTGGTGTGAGTTCCACAAGAGTCCCACTCATAACACAAGTGAGTGTCAGACCAAGCAG
>APFE030422915.1:507-38798 GCA_000404065.3 Pinus taeda | reverse complement strand
GTATTTTACATTAATGAAATGAAGTATTATTTCCACTGCATCTCTGTGTTTATGGTTATCTCTATAATTTGTTGCATTTCTGTTTAAATCCGAATCACCTGTAGAGTTCAATTATATTGTAACAGAAAATGAGTTTTTAGTTGTTGTACATGCCATTAATAAATTTCGACATTATATCACTCGTTATGAAACTTTTGTTCACACGGATCACTCTGCAATTAGATACTTACTGAATAAATCAATTACTAATGGCAGAGTTACAAGATGGTTATTGTTATTACAAGCATTCAATATTACTATTTTCGAGAGGCCTGGAAAAGAGAATACAATCGTTGATTTTCTATCTAGAATCCAAAATGATAATAAGGATTTTTATGTAAAAGATAATTTTCTTGATGAATATCTTTTTGCGGTATCTATTAAATCTCCTTAGTTTGAAAATATTGCTAGCTATTTGGCCACAAGAAAGTTACATTCACATTTGTCTCCAGAGAAAAGAAAGTTATTCAAACCAATGCATCTTATTCATGGATAAATGGAGAATTGTACAAAACAGGGCTTAATTTAATCATTCGAAGATGTGTCAGAGAAGATGAAGTACCATAAATATTAAAGGCTTGTCGCGATGAACCATGTGGAGGACACTTTGCTGATAAAAGGAGTGTCTATAAAATCCTTCTCTTAGGATATTATTGGCCTTCTCTTTTTAAAGATGCTAAAGAATATGTTAAGAGATGTGATAGTTGTCAGAGAATGGGAAAGCATGTTCCTTTAGATGAGATGCCTCTACAACCTCATGTATTTATTGAACCCTTTGAAAAGTGGGCTCTGGATTTTGTTGGTCAAATCAATCCACCATCAAGAAAAAAAAGGTACATTCTTGTTTGTACAGATTATGTCACAAAATGGGTAGAAGCTAAATCACTTCCTTTGTCTATTGAAAATGTTGTAGTTTCATTTCTTTTTGAGGATATTTTCACTCATTTTGGTGTCCCAAGGGAAATTGTGATAGATTAAGATACTCAATTTACATCCAAGTTGGTGCAAAAGATAATGGAGGAATACAAAATCAAACATCAGAAATCCACTCCATATCATCCACAAGAAAACAAAGAAGTTGAAGCTACTAATAAAGTACTTGAAGCAATTCTTACTAAAAGTGTACATCTGCATAGAAGGGATTGGGCAGAAAATCTTCCAGAAGCTTTATGGGCATATCGTACCACATGGAGAAATACAACATGGCATACTCCTTATGAATTTGTTTATGAGAAGCAAATCCTATTTCATATTGAGTTCCAAATAAAGACCTTCAAAACAGTGGTCAAATTGGGTCTTGATCTATCAGAAGCCCAAAAACAAAGAATGCAGCAATTGAATGAATTTGATGAGATATGGCAAGATGATATTCATAGAACCAACATTGTTCAACAACAAAGATCTAGATGACACGATAATTTTATCAAAGATAGGAAGTTTTAGCGGGTGATTGGGCATTGCTTTCTTATTCCAAATTTAAACATTTTCAAGGAAAAATTCAAAATCATTGGCTTGGTCTTTATGAGATTGAAACTATCTTTGATAATGAAGCAATCATAATTAAAACCATTGATGAAGAAAAAGTAACTTTCCTTGTAAATGGTCAAAAATTACGAATATATCATAAACCATTAACAAAGGAAGACTTCATAAGAAATAAGCAAGATAATCTTGATTTGAAGTTGGTCAAGAAAGATTCTTCTTCCTCTCCAACTTAGCCTTCTACTTTATTTTTGAATAAAAATAATACTAATAATAATAATAATAAAAAAATTGTATAAACATGAAAACCAACATTGTTGGCATGTTTATACAGAAAATGTAAGTTGAAAACAAAGAATTCTTGACAGCGTAGATTTTCTTTAATTTCTCTATTATTGATCCATTTCTTTTATTCCTCTTTTGGAGAAATAAGACAGCTATAGAATTGTCAATAATCTGCAGCTCTCATGAAATTTTATCGCTGACTTGACAATAATAAAATAATTGTATAAACATGAAAGCCAACATTGTTGGCATGTTTATACAGAAAATCTAAGTTGAAAACAAAGAATTCTTAGTAGTCTAGATTTTCTTTAATTTCTCTATTCTTGTCTCATTTCTTTTATTCCTCTTTTGCATAAATAAGACAACTATAGAATTGTCAATAATTTGCAGCTCTTATGAAATTCCGCAACTGCTTTGGCATATTACAACCAAAGAAAATGAAGAACATGGCCAAAGGAACCTAAATGGATATCATAGCTAAAGCAACCTAAGCAACCTAAAAAAGAGCAAATTAGTAAGACATAATGAAAGGTATGTAAATATTAGTTAAATAATAAAGGAAAAATATTGAGTTATGATATAAATAGATGACTATAACCATTGTCTCCACCATATTATGTAATGATTACCTTTTTCATGACATAATATTGGTTTTTGCCATTCAATGCATGAATTTTTGGTAATCATCACGAGATGTGAATGACATTAAAATCTTGTTATTGTTTAAATGCATTCATCTTTATCCATATAACATCCCATTTCTCCTATACACTATCCCATTTCCTTCAGCTCTGTTTCATTCTTCTTTGCCGAAAACACCTCAACTGCTACCTAAATTTTGTTCTCGTCCTTGCTACACTCCATAATCCTGTCAAAAAGGGAAATTAGGGGCTGAAGCTTCCTCATCATGGGAGTTATTGTGTGTTCTAAGCCGAATGGAACCATATTTCTTGAATCCTATCCACAGGTGAAGCAGTAATTACAATAGGCATGATGGTTACAATACTTTGAAAAGTTTGATGGGCATGACAAGGAGGTTACAAAAGTCGTTTTCTCAAGCCTATGATGGGATAGAAGTGAAAATTGGAGATATCGGGATGGTCTTAACAGAGTCATTCATGGCATAAGCTACATGATTTCCAAGAAACAGGGAAAGTTGGTTTAAAAACTAGAAAATCAAAGAGAAAATTTGAGAAATCTTCCTGAAAATCCCAAGTATGGACATCTCCATTTCTAAGAAGGGAATTCTAGTAACAAATTTAAAAAGTAAATGGAGAAATTTATTATTAATCATTCAGAAGCTCGTAACCTATGAGGGTAGCTTTGAAAATATGTTCTTTTATCATGCTCAGTTGATGATGCATTTTATTGATGGAAATGAAACCAATTTTCCATATTTCCTGCTTTGTAGTTTAAGAAAAATGGCCACTAATATCCAAATGAAAATGTAGTCTATTGGCAGTGCTATGTATCATCATGGGTTAGTAAAAAATTTGATTGAATCTCATTTGAAGAGTAAAGGGGATAATTGGGAGGATTTTTTGGTTCGAAATCATTTTAAATAATTGAACAAGATGAGTCCAGTTCCAAGATAAGAAGAATCTGCTGGAAACCCCCCTCAAACCCTAAGCTTCAAAACGAAATACTTGCACAAGAAATTCCACAAGATGAGCACATACATATAAATTATGATGATGAAACCCATCTTGCAAATGTTTTAGGGAGACTTAGAAAGAAGAAATATGTCAATACACATGAAGGTCCATCAAAGGAAAGAACAGAGCAAGAGAAAATTAGCAAGAGAAAGAATACTCTCTCTATTGAAAAACCATCAAGAAGAAGTGCACGACTTATGAAATTGGCCATTAAAGAGTCTCCAAGTTTTTTTGATTTAGAAGAAGAAGAAGCAAAGAAAATACCATCACCAACTGCGAGTCCAACAAGGAAAACCCCAGAAATCGACCTTGTTCAACAGGACATATATGACTATGTAGAATCTCTTCAACAAAAGGCCCAAGGAAAAGTTGTTGATCTATCCTCAAATCAAGAAGAAATTTTGACTGAAGAAGTTCATTTCATCCCTCCAAAAGAATCTAGAATTGAAAATGCTCTTAAACGGGAAATTTATGAATTAGAAGTGTTAAACAAGTTTATGAAGCAAGAACATGAAGCAATGAAGGTACAAAATGACATTCAAAGGACTCAAAATGAAAATATTCTCTTACATCTTTGCCACCGGTACAAGAAAAACAATAAGTTAAAGGCTAAAAGTAAACTTCTCAAAAGTAAAATCAGGGGTTTGCAATGCAAGACTTTAATGAAGAAACCAAGGATGGCAACCATAACCAAAACTAGAAAAACAAAGAATACTAATCTAGATGTTCTTGCTCAAACCTCAAAGGTAGCTTAGTGATAGAGTGGATCACAAAATTTTGAAATTTTGTGCATGAGGACATGCAATATCTTCAGTGTGGGGGAATGTTGAAGACCAAAATTGTTCCTTTTTGACACCTTCCTTAAACCCCATGCACTCTATTTCCTTCCTTTTTTACTATAATAATCTCAATAAGGTGCCATCTTGAAAGGTTATTGGAAAAGCAAGTACTTAATCATCTTTTATTCATAGTTTCATTATTTCCTTATTATTTGATTTAATATTTGCATAAGCTACCAAATTTCACAATTATGCCCCTAGTGATCGATTCTGCAGCTTACTTGAAGAATTTGCAGGTTCTGAAATACCAATTGACGAACGAAATGTATCTACGGGTAGCTGACAACTGGCACAACGATATATGCATATCTCCATGATCCAGCAAGATGATAAGGATGTCATATGAGCAGATCAACATGGAAGTCAACCCAGCCGAAAAGGAGCCAAAGACAAATTATGCAAGCGAAGAGATCGATGATAAGGATGAAGCGAATATTTTGCCTCATGATTTGCTTCTCCGATAGAAAATCATGAAGAATCTCTATGTCATGTTATCTTATGTCATTTTTAGAATTTATGTCGAGTAGAATAGGTTTAGAAATCTCCAAATAGTTTAATGAAGGAGGTTATACAACTTGCTTCTCAACACGACAATGGCAGACTAGTTATTATTTTGAAATACTCTTTGCAAATTATTAAAGTGAGCTTGTTATTCCTTGGTGTGTTGTGTTTAAATGTGTCTTTAATATTTGTTGTTCGTTGTGTACCTACAACTCACAAGAGGGCCCCTTGGGAGCTGTAAGGTTTCACCTCATTTCTAGTTAGTATTTCAGTTTTGTATTTCAATTTTGTAGCATTAGATTAAAAACTGATAATCTTTCAGTTTTGATTTTTCATAGAATGCTTATGACAGTGTGAACAGAGTTTGTAACAATTTTGTTGAAGATTTATTTCATAGTTCTAAGCATTTCATTGTGTGAAGAATGAAGAAAATAAATCAAAAAGGGATATATTATGTACATGTAAATTTTGAAGAGTAGAATCATTTAGTTTCGAATTGCAATTACGGGTGTAATTATTCCAAGGATTTATTAGTGTGATTCATATTTTCTAGTGTGATATTTTATTTTTGTGCTTAAGATTAGTTTCATTTCTGTCAGTGAGAAGTAGATCTAATTTTGTTTGTGTGATATTCATTTATGCAATGTTAGATTGGTTTTCTTTTTTGCAAGCATAAAGAGAAATTGGATTTGATTTTGATATTTACTTATTCTTTTCAATTTAGTTGTATTTCTCTCAGTGTGTTATTTTCCTTTCTAGCAAGAGTGACAAGTTCATTGATAAAACATGTGCATGAAAACATCCTAATTTAATTTGAAAATTTACTCACCTAGTAAAGAATTCTAGCACAATTGTTGATAATTTATGCAGTAATTTAAGCTCAATTAAATTACCAAACACCCTTAAAGTAGGAAAATCCCACTCCATAGGTTTGAGATAATTGTGCTTTCCTACAATATCAGAGGATTGGGATGTGGCATCAATAAAAGCTTCATAAAGCAACTAGTTAAGTTTTATAACCCTTAGGTGTTATTGATTCAATATTTTATAATGGAGTCAAAAAAGATTAAGGATATTTTACAAACTTCCATTCTTGGGTTCAATTCAATGGCTATTAGTATTGAAAGTAAATTGGGTAGGTTGGTGGTGGATTGGTTCGAGATCTATCAACTTTGAGATGTTTCTTTCTCATAGAATGTCATTTGTCTTGAGTTGTTCTCTTCGAATCTAAATACTATTTTAAATTTTATCAATGTGTATGGTCATTTTGTGGAAAAATAAGTATTTTAGAGCCCTTTATTTTTCATTCAACTCATTGGAAATGAAATTGTCTTCATGGGTGGAGATATGTACTTCATTTTGAGACAAAGTGATTTGTGGGTAAAGTTGGCAGAATGGATCCTCTCGTAGATTTCCCTCTTCACAAAATTGATCAGGTGGATTTATGTGATATAGAGCCTTAGAAAATCTTCAACTTACAAAAATAAAAGGATAGAGGGTGGTGTTGTTTCCAATATGTGAAATAGATTTCTTCTTGCCAAGTAACTAGTTAACCATTTTGGTAATATAAAAATATTGATAAGTAAAGGTGAACATTAGATCATGTTCTTTTCTTTCTATAAGTTTGGGATCCAACCTTAAAACGTCCTTGTCCTTCTAAGTTTAAGTCCTTTTGGTTGAAAGATATTGATTTCAAAGAAATGGTATTTAATGAATGCAATCACTTAAAAAAAATTATAGAGGAGTTGGCTATGGTACAATTAAGTGATAATCTTAAGAAAAATAAAAATAAAACTATAGCATGGAAAAAATAAAGTTTCACTAACTTGGAGGAAAATATGTGGATCTTGGAGGAAAATATAGCAAATATTTTCAAATCTAACTTGAATGATATTTATAGTGAGGTAGAGTTGTAAATTCTTAAGAGGGAGTAATTAATTAAAAGTTGGGGTGGGAAGAATACAAGTGAGACAAATGTAGAGTGACTTGGATTGCTAATGGACATGAAAATACTATTTATTTCCATATTTATGCAAAGATGAGAAAAACACTAACACCATATCAAACATAAAGGATTCCCACGAAGCTCATTTTCATAGTTTTAGGGATATCTTTCATGTTGGCACTAATCATTCCATCAATCTCTTTGAGGAGCCTCCTAAGGCCAATACAATAGAGATAGTTAAGATGGCTACTTTTTCCTTGATTTTGTGGTTGAAGATCATAACGAGAAGTTAATGAAATAGTTTTCTCTAAAGGAACTACAATTGGTCATTGAGTCTTTCCGAAAGGATAAAAGCCTAGGAAATGATGATTTTTCCATTAATTTTTTTATGCTTTTATTGAATTGATTGATAATTTTTTTTATTTTAGTAGTGGAGGAATCCGATAAGTTAGGTGTATTTCTTGGGGTTCATGATGGGAGGAGTATCATATTAAGAATGGATTCTCAAATTGTGGGGTTTGATTAAGGATGCCAAGAGTCCTTAAGAGAACTTAATAATATTATTCTCATTGACTTTAGGAGTGAAGGTATAGTTTTATGGGGTGGAATTTATTTAAGCTAGGATGATCCTAGTTTGATAAAGTTGGAAGTTTTTGAAATGTATGGTTTTTCCCATGTATTAACTATTGGTAGTGTCAATTTGTTGGTGGAGGAGGAATGTTTAATTTGGGCAAAAAACCCAACTAATGGTTTGTATATCCCCAAGATTGGATATGAGGCAATGTTCTCCCTAGATGTGGAGCAAAATTCTTGACAGTGGTGGATGAAATTGTGAAGAAGGTGATGGTTCTTCTTAAGTGTAGTTTGTTTATACACGTGGCTCCATCAAATAAAATCCTAACTTGGGATAATTTAAGTAAGAATTCCTTTGATATTCCTACCTAGAGCCCTTGTGTAGATGTGTCTCAAAGCCTATATATCACATGCTTGTTGGTATTTCTTATTGGAGGTATGGAATGCAACTATTACTCTTGTTGTAGGGATTTGAAGTTAGAGGGGGGAGTCCCTTGTCTAGATTTGAAAACCTTGGTGGAATAATTGGAAGCTTGGGGCCTTAAAATCTCAACCCATTCTTGTTTGCAATGTTATCTCAAAGGTGAGGATTGGTATGTTATTTTGAAGATGAGATGTTTTTTGTACTATAGGTGTTCTTAAAAATTAGAAAAGATATTGATGATTTTTAAAAGGAGATTGTAGGAGGCATATAGTTCAATCCATAATTGATAAGCCCGGATCATGGGGTTTCTTTAATAGTGTTTTTGAAGGAAATCTCGGAAACTATGGGGTATGTGGTATTTTATATCTACATGGCCAACATTATATTTCTTTCTCCTATTACCCTGGTTATGGATCTAACAATGTTGTTGAGATAAAGGCGATGTTATTACTAGTGGAGAGAGAATGTGGAGATTTCAATTTGTTGAATATCTCAATTGGTCATTTATTGAATTTTTGTGTAGTTTAGACAACTCAATTTGTGGTCGGAGAACCTTATCAAGGAGATCATAAATTTTGATCAAGTTGGTTCATATTTCTTGTAGGCATATATTTTTGTGAACTAAATGTTATTGTTGATATCCTTTCCAAAAGAGTTGTTCATGCTCTAGTAGGTTTATTGGAGATCATAGATCTCAAAGAGTCTAACAATGAAGTGACTTTACTATATATTTTTATGTGAATGGTGATTAGATTGGTTACCTAGAGCTTTTGTGCTCCCTTTTGCTACCTCTATGCTAGATCTATTATTGTTAATTTTTGTATCTAATACAAGAGGATGCCCACTATATATAAAAAAGGGAATAAAGACAAATGTTAGTTGAGTATAGTTGTAAAAGCTAAGTAGATAAGGATGCATACATGAGATTAAAACTAACAATAGTTGCCTCCATTTGGAAATGATACTAGCACACCCTTAAGTGAAACATAGGGTGTAAACGAAGCAAAAATTGAGTCACAACAACAAGGCCTTATTTCGTACTTGTTACCCACCACCTATGGGAAGAGTGTATAGGAGAAAAAAATTCTCCTATATGGTCATTAGTCGTCAGCCAATAGCCCCTTGCATCCCCCAGATAGCTCGAAGTGTCATTTTCTCTGCCACTTGAGCCAGCAATGTGGTCCCTCACCCATCTGTTATGAATGTATGTTTGAAGGTGGGTCTCCCGACCACAAAGGTATGGCTTTTCATTAGTATAGTTGAGTAGTTTTCCTTACTTATCATGGGCATTTTTTGGCATGAATTGGTAGGGGTTCAGGTGAAAAGAGTGGGTTAGGTTTGTATTTTTGTCTCCATTGCATGATTTCATGGTTACCCTTATATCCTAGTCAAGTGGGATCTCCTTTACTGGCCATTAGCTTTAGGGTTGGCACTATATGGGAAATCTTGATTTTTGTTGTGTGGTCCCGCTTCCCGACACCACCTACATTACTCCCTTTCCACTCATTTGAGCCCCATTAATCTCTTTTCCCATCTGGGTCCACATGTGTCCATTGGATCCACACAGAGTTAGCCTCCCCCTCCCCTTGTCCACACCTTGGTTTGGGCCCAGAACGATGCCCCAGAGGTTGATGCAGCTAGAAAAAAATAAAAATCATAATTTGGCCACTCTCAACAGGAAATGGACCACAAAATGCAAAAGATGGTTGGGACATACAAATTTAGCACGTGGGAAAAAGTCAAACGTGAGCCCTACCCCTTATCTATGGTCATCACACTGGTTCCTATGGACCCTAAATGAGCCGCCTCCATCATTAAGGAACCCATGATTGTCCCAACCCCTAATGAGCTATGAATTGCATCACCTTAAGCGTTTATTCACTGCTACATATTACACATCATGTTCTCCATCCCCTCGATCCGCAAGCAGTTATGAAGAAAAATCAATCAAAAGTAAAAGGCATATGAAGAAGGGAGGAAAAACAAAGGTCATGATAACTCATGTACCACGATTTAGTCCCTCCCACAGTCATATACCCAGGTGTGGACTTCCCTTATTGTAGTTATCCTTACACCTTGACCATGTGGTCTGGATGATTCCCTTAATCCCTACTCCATTCCATTATGATATCATTTTCCACCTACCTCTTAAAGGATGTAACATGGACATGCCACCCCCTTCAGAGATTGAAACCAACTAATAGGGTGTTTGGTTAACCCCCCTATTGAGATTGGGGACACTTTTACATGCCAAAGCCCACTATGGAAGGGCATGCCACCATGAAGTGCCCCATTGATCCCATGATTTGTAAGCATTATTACTTGATTATTCTAATATTTTTTTGTATTGCAAGGCAAGGGGACGCATTGGATCTTATGCGGGATTGTAGGTGGGTCTTCATTTGGGGCTTGGTCTCCCTATACGGGGTCCTAGCCCTCCAAAGTGCCACAATGGCACTTGTAGGGTGAGCGTTGAGAGCCATGGGCCTCCATCATAGCAGATATTACTTCATGGATCCCCAACAATGTTCATTGAGTGCTCATGTTCCTCCTTTTGAAAGAGGATGATGCACCTGGTCCACCATGCCCAGTTGGCTCCACAGTTGCACCATAAACTTGGCAAATGTTCCAAGATGCCTCCCACTGCAGAGGGAGGGATTGTGTCATTACTTAAACCCTTACAAATGGTCTACAGGCATAATTTATCCATTTGGAATCCCATGAGGATGTCCTTGTGCCTCCACACCTACTTGGGAGCACCCCGAATTCTTGATTGGAAGACAAGGGGCCAACCCCTTATCCACTATGTTTGGAGTCCATTTCTACATCATAGCCACCCTTGGAGTTCATTAGGCCACCTTAGAAGCCCAACGACTCACTTTATTGATCATTTGACCATTTTGAGAGGCTTATCTCTATATTATTGAGCTATTTGGTCGGCTTGTCATCAAAAGTTTTTTCATTATGCACATTATTTTGTTTTAGGGGCTAAATTAAGCATAATTAGCTAAATCCAATTCATTAGGAAGTGTATAAATACAAGTGGGATGAATCATTTTGATCATCATCACATGGATTGGATTAGTATCTCTTGAGATATTTTCACACCTTTTGTTGGGTAAACTTTTGGAGCTTTCTTGATGCACTATGATGTTTGGATTTTTGTTATTGCCTTTGGAGCTTCTTTATAATGCAAAGTTGATGAATGGATATACTCTATCTCATGTAAGTCGAATTTTGATGCTATTGTTGTTATTTTAATGGTTTATAACATGTTATGATTATCATTACTCTTGTATCGGTTAAAGTAAATGTGAAATTATTTTGGGAACCTTGAATATGTGATTTAATGCATGCGTTGTACTTGAAGAGAGTAGGTGAATGTTCCTAGAGGCACCTCCTAGGTTGAAAGACCTCGAAACTTCATATTTTTAAAAAAATTGAAGTATAAATATCTATTGACCTAGTTGTTTCCATTCGAGAGGCTAGCAAAGATCAATTAGGGCTCCTTAGCACACGAATTTCTCGATATATGTGTATCTTCACTCCATTAAGCCCAATTGTAAGGCATTGATCCTTGTATCCCTTTGGTGGTCAAATTTCCCTCTCTTTTTTCATTTTTCCCAATTCTAGGCCTAACCTCAGAAGGTCTCCTAGGGCATTCCAAACAACTTGAAAATTGGTCCACAATTGCGTTGGGGTCTTCTCAACAGGTCCTCAAAATTTGAGCACAATCTGATGGTGCAATCCTGAGATATCGCAAGCCCTAGCTCAAGGATCATTTCTCTCCCCAGGCTAATTTTGGGTTAGTGTCCTCACTTGGATCATTGCATTCAAATTTCAAAATAAATTTAGTTCTCTGATCCTATTATCTTCCCTAATTAGGTCAAGCCCGTCTTTGGTCGATCAACTCCATGCCCTTGACCTAGTTTGGGTCCACTTGGGTTCTCTGTGGTCCCACAACTTTATAACTCAAATTTCACAAGGACTACATAGAATCAATTTCTTAAAACTAGGAAGCCCCTAGTCAAGGCATATCCTCCAACCCTCGGCCAAGGTATTCTCATAACCCTTCTTAGAGAGCCCAACACCTTGCTTCTCAAGCAAGTAAGTTATTTAATTGAGTCACTCTTGTGAATAGGCTTTAGGAATCACTCCTTATTCGATCATTTATCCATTCGTCATTGGGATTCCTCTTATATCGAGTATCCTCCCATTGGTAAAAGTTTGTAAACAACAGCGAGCCTTAGTTGAGGTGACATTGGACTATCGCTCCATTTTTTCCCCTTGATCTAGTAGTTGTTCTATAAGATCCCCCCCTGGGACCCCTACTAGTTTGAGCGGTAACATTTTTGGCGTTGTTGTCGGGGAACGAGACATGTGTTTTGTTCCCCATACGACATATTGACGTATCATTATTGGTGACTCCATTGGAAGAACCAAGCCCTAGTTCTTCATTGAACTTCAAAGTTAATGATTGTAGGGTGAAGCAAGCATCTATCAAGGAACTTTAATTCACCCTGGAGACTCCATTTTAATACTAATATGAAAAATTATAAAAAAATGGACTATCGTAAAAAAGAGATTAATCATGGTTCTACATTTGCAAAACTCACTGACCAAGACATTCAAGAATTATAAAAGAATGTGGAAAATTTTGTAGAATCTTATCAGGATTTATTGGAAGATATGGATATGGAACTCATGCTTATGTTTCATAGGTCACAACAAGCACAACTCGACATAGTGAGGTGTGCCTATAAGAGGGATCCTAGTCATCTTCTTGACATTGTTGTCCTAACCTGTGCTTTGAATATTATGACTAGCCTAATCAATGACAAATATTATGACCAGTTGCAAAGTCCCACAAAGGGTAATCAATTGGATGGTCAGGGCGACATAGAAGAAAGCTTAAGTGTGCAAGATCAATGTCAAAATGAGGAATGGAATCAATTTAGAGAAGTTGGAGAGGACCTTGGTAATGAACAAAAGGATGAGTCCTCCTTGGGTTTGCATGACGAAAAGGGGGATGATTTTGTGAACACGTGTTAGGGAAGATGAGGCTATGGAAAGTAAAGTTGACATTAATGATACCTTTCTCAAAGGTATCACTCTTGGTGACTCTCCTTTTGAGAACCTTGAGGAAGGTGATCCCATGAGCTCCTTAGAAGATGAAATTAGAGATTATTTTAGCATTGAAAAGGAGAAAGGGGAAATTATTGGGCCTCAATTTGATTATGCTCCCATTTATGATACTGACAAGGAGTATGAGGCTGAGATTGGTTTTCCCTTTCTCTCGGACATTATTTATGATGACATATCCATCAATACGCTTGGGAAGGAGAATTATTATTTTTCCTTGCATGAAGAGGGGCAATTGGAAGTAATCGATTCTCCTTTTACGAAAAACCCAATCTTTGATGTTAATAATGAGGAAATCGATAAGGCTCCTACCAATCCTCCTTATGATTCTATATTAAAATCACTTGAGCCTTTAGATTATGATTTTGTGGAAGAAAAACTTGTTGAATATGACACTTCACCCTCCCCTTTACCTTTTCCTCTTGTTCATCATCTTGAGTCTTCCTCAAGTGATTCCCTCACCCCTTGTCATATGATCCCAAGTGACCATTAGCCCTTTCCCCCTTTTGAGTATAGTGTCAAGGACGAGCCCCTCATTGACTATAATTTATCTCTTTGGACACACCCTCAGGGTTTTGATCACTCCATGACATCCCCTCTCTAATGGGAGCATTACCTTGAGCAACTTATTTATTGCACTCCTTCTTTCCCTCACTCTTCATCCCCCTCTCATCGCGACCTTCTAGCATCTACAAAACACAATGTTTGTGACAAGAAGTTCTTAAGGGTGATCATTCATTCCACCATTGTGTATTTAGTAGGAAGGCCCTGCAATTCTAGATTGACTCATGTTCCTTCTCTTAGGGATTCCTCTTACCTCACATGGAAACCATGTTTTCCCACCTCCCACCCGCATCATCCTCCATGTGATTAGTTTTACATTCACTTTGGAATTTGTTCCATAAGTTATCATATAGGCAAGCATATTTATATTGATTTGATGATATGTTGGTTGTAGTGGCTTTATGATTACACTTAGTATTAGCCTTACTATATGCATGTTAGGGTAGCATGCATTGCATGCTAATTTTCGGATTAGTTCTAACATCATATGATATTTTCATGATAGATTAGTTACAACTAGATTAAAATTGCACTTTAATTTCTTATTGATTTTGTGGACTAATACTAAGCATGGGTGATCATAAGACACCACATAAACATATTTCCTCGTGTGCTTGGTCTTTGACATGTGCATGTAACAAGTCTATGGTACGAAGAGATTGTTAGTGTTCTCATGACTTTCCGTTTGAGAGTCTCGCGCACTTCTTGAGAGATCACGTCCAAGTTGGAGTTATATGTTACCCACCACTTGTGGGTAGTGTATATAGGAGAAAAAATTTCTCCTAGATGGTCCTCAACCGATAGCCAGCGGCCCCTTGCAACCCCCAGAGAGTGCGATGTGCCATTTTCTCTGCCGCCTGAGCCATTGATGCAGTCCCTCAACCATTTGTTATGAATGTATGTTTGAAGGTGGGCCTCCTGACACCAATGGTATGGTTTTTCATTGGTATAGTTGAGTAGTCTTCCTTATCATGGGCACTTTTGGGCATGAAGTGGTGGGGGAATTCAGTGGAAAGAGTGGGTTAGGTTTGTATTCTTGTCTCCATTGCCTGATTTCATGGTTGCCCTTGTATCCTAGTCTTGTGGGATCTCCTTTACTAGCCATTAGATTTAGGGTTGGTGCTACATGGGAAATATCAATTGTTGTTACGTGGTCTTGCTTCCCGACAACACCTACATTACTCCCTTTCCAGTCATTTGAGCCCCATTCATCTCTTTTCCCATCTGGGTCCACATGTGTCACTAGGTACACACAGTGTTAGTCTCCCCCTCCCCTTGTCCACACTTTGGATCGTGTCTAGAACGATGCCCCAGAGGTTGATGCAGCTAGAAAGAAAATAAAAAGCATAATTTGGCCACTCTCAATAGGAAATGGACCACAAAATGAAAAAGATGGTCAGGACATACAAATTTATCACGTGGAAAAAATACAAACATGAGATCTACCCCTTATCTATGGTCATCACCCTAGTTCCTATGGGCCATAGATGTGCTCCCTCCATCATTAAGGTGTCATTAAGGAGCCCTTGATTTTCCCAACCCCTGGTGGGCAATGAACTGCCTCACCTTAAGGGGGTATCCATTAATATATATTACACATCGTGTTCTCCATCCCCTAGATACTCGAGCATTTATGAAGAAAAATCAATCAAAGGTAAAGGCATATGAATAAGGGAAGAAAAAAAGGTTGTGGTAACTCATGTACCACAATTTTCTCCCTCCTACATTCATATACCCAGGTGTGGCCTTCCCTTACTATAGCTACCCTTGCACCTTGACCATGTGATTTGGATGATTCCCCTAATCCCCACTCCATTCCATTATGATATCATTTTCCACCTAACTCTTAAAAGGTGTACCATGGACATGGCACCCAATTTAGAGGTTGAAACCACCTAATAGGGTCCTTGGTTAACCCCTTATTGTGCTTGGGAACACTTTACATGTCAAAGCCCACTATGGAAGGGCATGCCACCATTAAGTGTCCCATTGATCCCATGATTTGTAATCATTATTGCTTCATTATTCTAATGATTTTTTGTATGAGAGGGCAAGGGGACACATTGGATCTTATGCAAGATTGCAAGTGGGTCTTCATTTGGGGCGTGGTCTCCCTGTACGAGGCCTTAGCCCTCAAGAAGGCCACATTGACACTTGTAGGGTGAGCGTTGAGAGCCATGGACCTCTAGAATAGCAGATATTACTTCATAGATCCCCAACTGCGTTCATTGATTGCACGTGTTCCACCTTTTGGATGAGAATAATGCACTTAGTCCACCATGCCCATTTGGCTCCACAGTTGCACCATAAACTTGGCAGATGTTCCAAGATGCCTCTCGCTACAGAGGGAGCACTTATGTTATTACTCCAGTCCTTAGAGATAGTCTACATGCATATTTGATCCATTTGGAGACCCATGAGGATGTCCTTGTGCCTCCACACCCACTTGGGAGTGCCACAGGTTCTTGATTGGAAAATAAGGGGCCAACCCCTTGTCCACTATGTTTGGAGTCCATTTATATATCATGGCACCCCTTGGACTTCATTAGGCCTCCTTAGAGGCCCAACAACTCACTTTGTTGACGATTTGACCCTCTTGAGAGGCTTATCTTTACAATATTGAGCTATTTGTTGGGCTTGTCACCAAAGTTTTGTTATTATGCACATTATTTTATTTTGGGGGCTAAATTAGGCCTAATTACCTAAATTGAATTCATGAGGAAGTGTGTAAATACAAGTGTGATGAATCATTTTGATCATCATCACTTGGATTGGATTAGTATCTCTTGAGAGATTTCCACACTTTTTGTTGGGTAAATTTTTGGAGTTTTCTTGATGCACTATGATGTTTGGATTTCGCTATTGTCTTTGGAGCTTCTTTTTAATGCAAAGTTGATGAATGGATATACCCTCTCTCTCATGTAAGTCGAATTTTGAAGTTATTCTTGTTATTTAACTGGTTTACAGCATGTTATGATTATCATTATTCTTGTATGGATTAAAGTAATGCAAAATTCTTTTGGGAACCTTGAATAAATTATTTAATGCATATGGTGTACTCGAAGAGAGTGGGTCAATGTTCCTAGAGGCAACTCTTAGGTTGAAAGACCTCGAAACTTCATCTCT
The DNA here is from genome assembly GCA_000404065.3 of Pinus taeda. Taxonomy (NCBI): domain Eukaryota; kingdom Viridiplantae; phylum Streptophyta; class Pinopsida; order Pinales; family Pinaceae; genus Pinus; species Pinus taeda. The sequence continues at coordinate 22,223 of APFE030422915.1, read as the reverse complement.
TTGACAAATTTGAAGTATAAATCTGTATTGACCTAGTTGTTACCCTTAGAGAGGCTAGCAAAGATCAAATAAGCCTCCTTAATACACGAAATTCTCGATCTATGTGTATCTTTACTCCATTAAGCCCAAGCAATAAGGCACTGATCCTCGTACCCCTTTGGTGGTCAAATTTCTCTCTTTTCTTCACTTCTCCCAATTCTAGGCCTAACCCCAGAAGGTCTGCTAGGGCATCACAAGAAATCCTTTGTAGCCATCCAAACACCTTGAAAATTGGTCCACAATATCACTGGGGTCTTCTCAAGGGGTCCTCCAAATTTGAGTGCAATCTGATGATGGAATCTTGAGATATCGCAAGCCCTAGCTCGAGGATAATTTATCTCCCTATGTTGATTTTGGGTTAGTACTTGAAACATTTCATTCAAATTTCAAAAGAAAATTAGTTATTTGATCATATTATCTTCCCTAATTAGGTCAAGCCACTCTTTGGTTGATCAACTCCATACCCTTGACCTATTTTGGGTCCACCTGGGTCTCTGTGGTCCCACAACTTCATAACTCAAATTCCATAAGGACTACATAGAATCCATTTCTGCATAAGGATCCTTAACTCTAGGAAGCCCCTTGTCAAGGCATTACCTCCAACCCTAGACCCAGGTATTCTCATCGCCCTTCTTAGAGAGCCCAACAACTTGCTTCTCAAGCAAGTAAGCTATTTAATTGAGTCTCTCTTGTGAATAGGCTTTAGGAATCACTCCTTATCCGATCATTGATCCATTTATCATTGTAGTTCCTCTTATACCGGGTATCTTCCCATTGATGAAAGTCTGTAAAGAGCAGGGAGCCTTAGCTGAGGTGACATTGGGCTATCGCTCCATTTTTTCCCCTTGACCTAGTAGTTGTTCTATAGGATCTCCTCCTAGGACCCCTTCTAGTTTGAGAAGTAACATTTTTGGTGTTGTTGCCAAGGAAACGAGATGTGTGTTTTTCCCCATACAACATATTGACATATCATTATTGGTGACTCCATTAGAAGAACAAAGCCTAGTTCTTCATTGAACTTCAAATTTAATGCTTCTAGGATGAAGCAAGCATATATCAAGGCAACTTAATTCACCCCAATCAATCCATTTTAATCCTAATATGAAAAATTATTAAAAATGGACTATCGTAAAAAAGAGATTAATCTTGGTTCTACATTTATAGAACTTATTGCATGAGACATTTAAGAACTGTAAAAGAATGTGGAAAAATTTACAGAATTTTATCAATATTTATTGGAAGATATGGATATGAGAGGGATTGTAGTTATATCCTTGACCTTGTTGTCCTAACATGTACTTTGAATATTCTGAATGGCCTAATCAATGCCAAATATTATGACCAGTTGCAAAGTCCCACAAAGGATAATCAATTGGATGGTTACGACGACATTGACGAAAGCTCAAGTGTGCAATATCATCGTCAAAATGAGGAATGGAATCAATCTAGAGAAGTTGGAGAGGACCTTGGTAATGAACAAAATGATAAGTCCTCCTTAGGTCTGCATGACGAAAAGGGGGATGATTTTGCGAACATCCTTACCTTTTCGAATCTTTGATCGGAGAATCCACAGTAAGAGAATTTTTATACCAACGTTTCGAATCCCAAATGGGATCCATCATTAGGGTTAAGAGAAAGATGATAAAAGAAAAGCAGGAAGGGGAGATAAATACTCATGAGGGGAAGAATATTGAAGGGATAGCACAGGTCGGCTTGAAAGATTAATAAGATTTAAAATTAAACTTAAAATTAACATTAATTTTTATAAATATAAATTAATATTATTTAATTAAAACCCATAAAACATAGACTAACAAATATATTAAAATTAATATCTAAAAACCTAAAATATATATTAATATTAATATCATAAACCTAATATTTATATATCATTAATATTATATAACCTAATAACTATAACTTAATTTTTATAAAACCTAATCTCTATATAACTAATAATATAAAACCTAGAATCAGTCTTAATACTAATATTATAAAACCTAAAATCTATATTAATATTAAAATCTATAAAACTTAATGAATAAAATAGTATAAATAACTATCCAACCTAATCTCTATTCTAAAATCTATATCAGAATCTATATAAATTAATATTAATATGACCTAAATTATATATTAGATTCTATATTAAACTTTAAACTATAATAAAACCTACATTAGGGTCTGAATTATAATAAAACCTGAGATTGAAAAAGGGAAAGGGAGGAAAAACTGACCTGCTCGCCACTTACCTGGGGTTGGGTTGATGTTTCTTGATCTCACTAATCAGGGGAAGCTAGCTTCCGCTAATCTCCAAACCGCTATCTCTGTTCAGATTACAAGGATACTTTAGGATTTCGAGGGCTTCTCTGATTTTCCGCTTCTGATGCTGCTCCTCTCCAAGGTAACACTCTTGATGACTCTCCTTTTGAGAACCTTGAGGAAGGTGATCCCATGAGCTCCTTAGAAGATAACATTGAAGATTATTTCTGCATTGAAAAGGAGAAATGGGAAATTGTTGGGCCTCAATTTGATTATGATCCCATTTACGATACTGACAAGGAGGATGAGGTTGAGATTGGTTTCCCCTTTCTCTCGAGCATTATTTATGATGACATATCCATCGATACCCTTGGGAAGGAGAATTGTTATTTTCCCTTGCATGAAGAGGGGAAGTTGGAAGTAATCAATTCTCCTTTTAGGGAAAACCCAATTTTTTATTCTAATAATGAGGAAATCGATAAGGCTCCTACCTATCCTCCTTATGATTCTATATTCAAACCACTTGAGCCCTTAGATTATGATTTTGGGGAAGAAAAACTCGTTGAATATGGCACTTTACCCTCCCCTTTGCCTTTTCCTCTTGTTCATCATCTTGAGTCTTCCTCAAGTGATTCCCTCACCCCTTGTCATATGATCCCAAGTGACCATGAGCCCTTTCCCCCTTTTGAGTATAGTGTCAAGGAAGAGCCCCTTATTGACTATACTTTATCTCCTTAGACACACCCTCAGGGTTTTGATCACTTTATGACCTCCCCTCCCCAATAAGACCATCACCTTGAGCAACTTATTCATTACACTCCTTCTTTCCCTCACCCTTCATCCACCTCTCATCGCGACCTTGTGGCATCTACAAAGCACAATGTTTATGACAATAAGTTCTTAAGGGTGATCATTCCTTCCACCATTGTCTATTTAGGGAGAAGGGCCCGCACTTCTAGATTTACTCATGTTTCTTCTCTTGGGGGTTCCTCTTACCTCACATGGAAACCATGTTTTCCCACCTCCTGCATCATCCTTCATGTGATTGGTTTTGCATTTGTTGCAAGAGTGATTATATAGGCAACCATATTTATATTGATTTGATGATATGTTGGTTGCATTGGCTTTATGATTACGCCTAGTATTAGCCTTACTATATGCATGTTAGGGTAGGATGCATTGCATGCTAATTTTCGCATTAGAACTAACATCATATGATATTTTCATAATAGATTAGTTGCATATAGATTAAAATTGCACTTTTACTTCTCGTTGACTTTGTAGCATGTTACCACTCAAACTAGTAGGGGACCTAAAGGGAAAATGCTAGACCAAGGGAAACAAATGGAGACTTAGCCCATTGTCACCTCCGCTAAGGCTCCCTACTATTTACAGACTTTCACCGATGGAAGGAGACTCAATATATTATGGAGTCACCAATGAAGGATAAATCAATGAGTGATTGTGAAGTGACCCAAAAGATCCATTTTCGGAATAGGTTGAAGGATAGAGCTTGCTTGCTTTCTAAGCAAGGTACAATGTCTTCTAGGAGAAGGATGGGATGATTTGAGAGCTAGGTTTAGGGAATATGACTTTTGAAAGAGTTTCCCAATCCCTAAAATCCTTATTGAAATTGGTATCCCAAATGGTTCTTGAAGAATTGTCATTTCAGAGGAACGGGACCACATGGGTTCAAGTGGACCCAACCTAGGTTAGGAGGTAATATTTTAGTAGCCAATAATGTTCTTAACCCAAAAAAGGAGAGGGAAAGGATCAAAGAAATAATATTCACTTAAAGGTGTTGAATTGATCCTATGAGGCACTGGCCTTGGGTATGTTAGGGAAAAGTTTGATCTTGAAGATATGACTTGGCTTTTTTCATAAATCCACCATCGGAATGGCTTCAAAATTGGAGGAGGCATTGAGGAAACACCAGGGTAGGAAGATCTAGGAGATCAAACTTTTTGGAGGGCTATTCTGTCGAGAAAATGATGCCCTAGATAACCCAACTTGGCTAGACCTAGGAAAAGGTGAAAAATAGTTGATTTTAAGGTGACCACCTATTGGTAAATCAGTTCCTTAGTCTTGGGAGAATGGATTCTATGATAAATATGAATGAGGACCTTTGGTTCTTAGTCAAAGAGGCCTCAAGACCACTTCGCTAGCTTTCTAGGTTAAAGAGAAGCAATCTTGCAACTTTTATACTTTGATGTAGAAAAGGTGATGGCTTATCAAGATGAATTCATTGATAAAATTACCCCTAGGAAATTTCATTCAGATTACATGGCACATACATTGAGAGATGTTATATAGAGACAAAATTCCACAATTTAAGCAGTAAATGCATGTAGCAATTAGCCCTAAAAATAGTGAAAATCCCAATACAATGTATATGACAAAGTAAAACAAGAATAAAATTAAAAGCATGTACTTACATGTAATAGAGTATATCCAACCATCCACAATTTGATAATAGAGAAGCTCCAAGAAAAAATAAACCAAATCCACACATCAAAATTCATCCATAAAACTCTAATTCATCCTCCAAGAAAACGTACGAAATTCTCAAGAGAGAGAAGAGATCCAATTCAAAGTGATTATGAGAAAATGAACTCATCTCACTTGTATTCATACACTAATGAGGAGTTCAAAGTAGCCTCCTTGGCCTACATAAGCCCCAAAAATAAAATAATGTGCTAATATTCTAACTTTTGGTGATAAGCCCACCAAACTAGCTCACAAATGAAAGAATGTCTCTTAAGAGGTCAAATGATAATCTATGCATGTCGTAGGGCCCTCTAAGAGGCCTAATGAGATCCATGGGTGCCATAATGAAGAGTAGGACCCTCAAAAGTGATGGACAAGAGGTTGGCCCCTTGTTCTCCAAATAATAAACTTGTGGTGCCCCCAATGGGTGTGGGGGCACAATAGTGACCTCAAGGGTCTCCAAATGAGTTGAAGATGCTTGTAGATCGTCGTAGACAATGGTGTATGGGATGCCACATCATCCTACACGTCTTGGGTTAGCTGCCAAGTGCATGGTACATTTGTGGGGCTAATTGGGCATAGCTGAACCAGGTGCATCTACCTCGTCCAATGGGAGGATCTCGAGCATCTTTGGCCATCCTCGAGGATCCATGAAGTGTTGTCTACTATTGTGGAGGCCCGTGGTTCTCAACACACACCCTACATGTGCCAATGTAGCCCTCTAGAGGATTAGGACCCTGTATAGGGAGACTAAACCCAAGATGGAGACCATCTGCAATCCTCCATAAGATCCAATGTGTCCCCTAGCCTTCTAGCACAACAAGTCATTAGAGAAATCGAGTAAATGAGCTTACCAACCATGGACCACAGGTGGGGACTTCATAATAGCCTGCACTTCCATAATGGGCTTCGGAATGTGTCAACGTCTCATAAATCCAAGTGGGGATAACCAAGTATCCTATTAGGTGGTTTCCACTTCTAAAGGGGATAACATGTTCAAGGTACATCCTTCAAAAGGGGGTGGCATGTGATAGATAGGTGAATGAAGTAAGGGATGAGAAGGGGCAGCCCTGGGCCACATGCTAGGCTACAAGGGTAGATAGTAAAAGGGAATCCCACACTTGGGTTTACAATGTATATGAGGGAGAAATCATGGTACATGAGGTGCCGCGACCTTGATTTTTCCACCCTTCTTTATATGTCTTTTTCCTTTTCATGATTTTCTTTGATTAAATGCTCGAGGCTTAAGGGGTAAGAGCATGATGCATAAGTTATAGTAGTGAATACCCCCTTTTAAGATAAGGTGGTTTATTGCCCACTAGGGGTTGGGACAATCATGGCTTCCTATATGATGAAGAAGGCTTGTAGACCTTGTAGGAACCAAGGTGATGGCCTTGATGATGGTGTAGAGCTCATGTATTGGATTTTGCCCATGTGCTAAATATGTTTGTCCCAACCATATTTTCCATTTTGTGGTTCATTTTCCTATTGAATGTGGCCAGATATGCTTTTATCTTTCTTTTTAGTTGCATCAACCTTTGGGGCATCATTCCATGCCTGACCCAAGGTGAGGGCAAGGGGAAGGGGTGAGTTAACCCTATGTGGACCCAGTGGAGGAATGTGGACCTAGGTGGGAGAAATGATGAATGGGGTAATAATGAGTGGAAAGGAGGTAATATAAGCGGTTAAGGGAGTAGGACAATGCAACCAAAATCAAGGTTTCCCGTGAAATACCACCCCTAAAGCCAAATGGTCAGTAAAAGAGATCCCATGGGACTAGAATCCAAGGTTAGTATCCAAAAGGGGTCTAAGGGACAGGAGCATAGACCAATCCCATGCTTTCCGCTGAATCCCCCATTTAATCCATGCCCAGAAGTGTCCATGATAAGCAAACTACAATACTCAATTACCAAATTACAAGGCATACATTTAGGTTCGAGAGGCCCACCTTCAAACATATTATCATGGTAGATTGGCGAGGGACCACATGGCTCGCTCAGGTGACAGAGAAATGGCATAATAAGCTAGCTAGTCGCTGCAAGGGGTTGTTGGTTGCCGACTAAGGACCATCTTGGAGAAAAAATGTATCCTAGGGATATCACCCACAAAATGGTGGGTAACATGGCCTAATACTAAGCATGGGTGATCATAAGACACCACAAAAACATGTTTCCTGTGTGCTTGGTCTTTGACATGTGCATGCAATAGGTCTACGGTACCAAGAGATTGTTGGTGTTCTCATGACCTTTCGTTCGAGCAGCTCCGCGCACTTCTCGATAGATCATGTCCCAGTTGGAGCCAAATGTTACCCACCACTTGTGGGTAGTGTATATAAGAGAAATTTTTCTCTCTTAGATGGTCCTCAGCTGGCAGCCAGCAACCCCTTGCAGTCGCTAGATAGCTTGATGTGCCATTTTCTTTGCCACTAAGCCATCCATGTGGTCCCTCACCCATTTGTTATGAATGTATGTTTGAAGGTGGGCCTTCCAACCCCAAAGGTATGGCTTTTCATTGGTATAGTTCAACAGTTTTCCTTACTTATCATGGGGACTTTTGGGCATGAATTGGTGGGGGGATTTGGCAGAAAGAGTGGGTTAGGTTTGTATTCTTGTCTCCATTGCTTGATTTCATGGTTACCCTTGTATCCTAGTCTAGTGGGATCTCCTTTACTGGCCATTAGCTTTAGGGTTGGTGCTACATGGGAAATCTCGATTTTGGTTACCTAGTCCCGCTTCCCGATATGACCTACATTACTCCCTTTCCACTCATTTGAGCCCCACTCATCTCTTTTCCCATTTGGGTCCACATGGGTCCACTGAGTCCACACATGGTTAGCCTCCTCCTCCCCTTGTCCATACCTTGGGTCGGACCTAAAACGATACCCCAGAGGTTGATGCAGCTAGAAAGAAAATAAAAGCATAATTTGGCCACTCTCAATAGGAAATGGACCACAAAATGCAAAAGATGGTTGGGACATACAAATTTAGCAAATGGGAAAAAGCCAAACATGAGCTCTACCCCTTATCTATGGTCATTGCCCTAGTTCCTATGGGCCCTAGTTGAGCCCCCTTCATCATTATGGAACCCATGATTGTCCCAACCCCTAGTGGGCAATGAACTGCCTCACCTTAAGGGGGTATCCACTAATATATATTACACATCATGCTCTCCATCTGTTGGATCCCTGAGAAGTTATGAAGAAAAATCAATCAAAGGTAAAAAATCATATGAAGAAGAGCGGAAAAACAAAGGTCGCAGTGACTCATGTACCACGATTTTCTCCCTCCTACACTCATATACCCAAGTGTGGGCTTCCCTTATTATAGTTACCCTTGCACCTTGACCATGTGGCCTGGATGATTCCCCTGATCCCCACTCCATTCCATTATGATATCCTTTGCCACCTACCTCTTAAAAGATGTACCATGGACATGTCACCACCTTTAGAAGTTGAAACAACCTAATAGGGTCCTTGGTTAACCCCCTATTGAGCTTGGGGACACTTGTACATGCCAAAACTCACTATGGAAGGGCATGCCACCATGAAATGCCCCATTGATCCCATGATTTATAAGTAGTTATAATTGATTAGTCTAATGATTTGTTGTATTAGAAGGCAAGGAGACACATTGGATCTTATGCAAAATTGCACGTGGGTCTTCATTTAGCGCTTGGTCTCTCTATACAGGGTCCTAGCCCTCCAAAGGGCCACATTGGCACTTGTAGGGTGAGCATTGAGAGCCATGGGCCTCCACCATAGAAGATATTACTTCATGGATCCTAGCAATGTTCATTGATTGTTCGTGTTCCACCTTTTGGATGAGGATGATGCACCTGGTCCACCATGCCCAACTGGCTCCACAGTTGCACCATACACTTGGAAGATGTTTCAAGATGCCTCCCGCTATAGAGGAAGGGCTTATGTCACTACTCCAACTCTTACAGATGGTCTACAGGGATATTCGATCCACTTGGGGAGCCATGAGGATGTCGTTGTGCCCCCACACCCACTTGGGAGCACCACATGTTCTTGACTGGAAAACAAGGAGACAACCCCTTGTCCACTATGTTTGAAGTCCATTTCTACATCATGGTACCCCTTGGAATTCATTAGGTCTCCTCAGCAGCCCAACGACTCACTTTGTTGATCATTCGACCCTCTGGAGAGGCTTATCTTTACATTATTGAGCTATTTGGTGGGCTCGTCACCAAAATTTTTGTTATTATGCACATTATTTTATTTTAGGTTCTAAATTAGGCGTAATTAGCTCAATCAAATTCATTAGGAAGTGTATAAATACAAGTGTGATGAATCATTTTGATCATCATCACTTGGATTGGATTAGTATCTCTTGAGAGATTTTTGCACTTTTTGCTAAGTAAATTTTTGGAGTTTTCTTGATGCACTATGATGTTTGGATTTCGCTATTGTCTTTGGATCTTCTTTCTAATGCAAAGTTGATGAATGGATATAATCTCTCTCTCATGTAAGTAGAATTTTGAAGTTATTCTTGTTATTTTACCGGTTTACAACATGTTATGATTATCATTATTCTTGTATGGATTAAAGTAAATGCGAAATTCTTTTGGGAACCTTGAATAAGTGATTTAATGCATATGTTGTACTTGAAGAGAGTGGGTGAATGTTCCTAGAGGCACCTCTTAGGTTGAAAGACCTCGAAACTTCATCTCTTGGACAAATTTGAAGTATAAATCTCTAATGACCCAATTGTTACCGATGGAGAGACTAGCAAAAACCAATTAGGGCTCCTTAACCCACGAAATTCTCGATCTATGTGTATCTTGACTCCCATTAGGGGAATTTTGAGATCTAAAATGGGCTTCCTAAGAAAAATGTACAACCAAAATAAACTTTATAAGAACCAACATGATTCAAGATGATTATGTCAACCATGGGGGATGATTCACCATTTTTGGAGTAAAAAAGTAAAAAGATTAAAAAATAAAATAATAAAAACATATTTTTTCAACTCGTATTTTTCAACTTATCTCCTTAAAGTTTTACTCAAATTTTTGAGCGAGAGTACTCATATGAGGCAAAATTAATTCCTCATCCAAGGAGTACCCATGTTGCATACTTTTGATGGACCCTGCTACATGAAAAATGAGAAATACATGAAAAAACATGATTGCAATCACGTTTTTTCATGTATTTCTCATTTTTTGTGTAGCAGGGTCCATCAAAAGTATGCAACATGGGTACTCCTTGGATGAGGAATCAAATTCTTCATCCAACAAGTGTTTCCGCTCGAATATGAGTAAAACCATACGGAGATAAGTTGAAAATACGAGTTGAAAAAAATCGCTTTTTCTTTTTTCCTCTGAAATTTGATGATGTAATCCAATCTAATTTTATTATTTCCACTATTATTCTATAATTTCCTAGGAGGACCATTTTAGACCTTAAAATTACCCTAATGATTAAGCCCAAGCAATAAGGAACTAATCCTCGTATCTCCTTGGTGGTCAAATTTGCCTCTCTTTTCTTCACTTTTACCAATTCTAAGCCTAACCCCAGAAGGTCTCCTAGGGCATCACACAATATCTTTTGTAGCCATCCAAACACCTTGAAAATTGGTCCACAATTGTGTCGGGCTCTTCTCAAGGGGTCCTCCAAATTTGAGCACAATCCGATGGTGGAATCCTAAGATATCGCAAGCGATAGCTCCAGGATCATTTTTCTCCCTAGGTTGATTTTGGGTTAGTGTCCTCATTTGGATCATTGCATTCAAATTTCAAAAGAAAATTAGTTCTTTGATCCTATTATCTTCCCTAATTAGGTCAAGCCCCTCATTGGTCAATCAACTCCATACCCTTGACCTAGTTTAAGTCCACCTGGGTTCTCTGTGGTCCCACAATTTCACAACTCAAATTCCACAAGGACTACATAGAATCCATTTCTCCACAAGGATCCTTAAGTCTAGGAAGCCCCTTGTCAAGGCATATCCTCCAACCCTAGCCCAAGATATCCTCATAACCCTTCTTAGAGAGCCCAACAGCTTGCTTCTCAAGCAAATAAGCTATTTAAATGAGTCTCTCTTGTGAATAAGCTTTAGGAATCACTCCCTATCCGATCATTGATCCATTTTTCATTGTAATTCCTCTTATACCAGGTCTCCTCCCATCGGTGAAAGTCCATAAAGAGCAGGGAGCCTTAGCTAGGGTGACATTGGGCTATTGCTCCATTGTTGCCCCTTGACCTAGTAGTTACTCTATAGGATCCTTCCTAGACCCCCTGCTAGTTTGAGTGATAACAGTACCCAAATACAAAATAAACTCTTATAAGTTGAGAAAAGGAGAAAAACTTGTAGGAAAAAACCCATCACTAAAAGAGAGAAAATCATTAGTGTTGAAAAGGGCATTGAAGCTGAAATCGTAGATCTCACATTGATGCATTTTTAATGACAAGAGTTGGAGACTGTGGAGGTTGAAAGTTCTAATCAAGAAGTATGACCCAAAATCTGAAGAGGAGAGTCAAATAACCTCAATGAACTTATTTGAATTATGAAGCAAAAGAGGTTCAATTATAGAGGCACAAAAATTGGGAATACTAACAACTACTACACAAATTTTTCAGAAAAAAATAGTTGTTGGTAAGGAGACAAAACAACGGTTTCGAACAAAGCAATCATCATCTACCATCAAGTGAACAATGACATCTATAGACACTAAAAGTTCCAAACAAACAAAAATGGCCATAACTCTAAAGAGGGCTGAGTAGCCCCAAGTTGTCAGCGCCATCAAAGATTCATGTAGGATTTCCAACTTCACAAGCAAAGAGATTAATCCTCATAAAATATGCACCCGTATGGATATCAATCCATCTCACCAAGGTGCATGGGTAGCTAGTTGTTACAATAGATGAGTCAAAATAGAATTTGATGCTTGATACAAGGTCCAATATTAAAAGATAGTTGATGTCAAACAAAATGGCGAAGCATAAAGAATCACTTGAGGAAGCATTGCACACCGTCCCCTGTAAGTAGTTATAGATGATGGAAATGGATGTCACATATGATGACAAAGTATGGAGGTTCTAGTTGAAGATGACATTGATGTTGAAAAAGCATGCAAAAACTCTCTAAATTGGCTAGCTCCAAGTCCTTCAAAACAAGGTTGGTCATGGAGATAAATCCCAATGACAATACAAATATTTTCACAAGTGGCCCAAAACCTACTACTTAAGATGCAAAAAGAGTGGTACCTAAAAATAAACACCATCATGGATAGTCATCCTCGTCGAGGGTTCATACCCATGGTAGTTATGTGGATTATTGGTTCTCCCCATCCAAATTAAATTCCCACAAGTAACATGTTGGCTCATTATGATAAGGCTAGAAGGGTGGATGTCCCCAAGGATATAGGTCCACTTCCATGTGCTTCAGGACACCTAGGGCCTTACTAATTCACAAGTGATTAGTATATCTAGCTTGTGGGATATTGGATATACTTTTGGGTTATTAGTGCCAGCGAGTTTGTTTGATTTTGATCCTAGCCTAGATCACTCCAATAAGTTACAGATTCCCATGATGGAAAAAAGTGTTCAGGGCAAGGCCTCCAAGAAAAAGAGAAATCCAAAGGTGGGCTCCTCTTCAATCAAATAGAGATCTTCAAGAACCTAATGTGCACACACCATTGTTAGCCCAATGATCAATATTGAAACGAGCACTCACCCGATGCTCATATTAAAGACGATAACAACCATAGGAACCGTCGGGATCCCCAACACCTCATAGTCACTCTAGGTTCTAGAGAGCAAAAATAGGGGCTCCCTCCGCAATAGATAAAGGAAGGTCCATCTCCCTAGGAGCCCAACATGTAGTAAAAATGAGAGTGGGTTGGAGAGAAGGTTGAAAGACTGAATGCTAGAGAGAAAAAGGAGGTGATTCAAACAGAAGTATCTACTGCTAGATACTCCAAACCATGGTAAAATAAATGTATATGTTGCCTTCTAGTGGCTCTACAAGTTGAAAGCCAAGTAGAATCAAAATAGACCGTATTTCCAAACCAAGAGAACCATGCAACTAAAAAAATCATGCAAGAGTGAAAAAACACATATGGATCATATTGTAAAACCTAACACACTTCTACAAAGAGATCAAACCAAAATGAAGAATCAAGAGAATACTTCATTTCTTAAGGAAAATGTGTTGTACATCTACCTAATTTATAGAAGCAACAAAATATTCTAGTGATAGCTAGAAGATAAGATTGACAACACACCAGATAAGGATGCTACATAAGATTATGAGTTCCAAGGATTCTTCACTGGAACTCTAACACCCCCCCATAAGAAAAATGTAGGGAGGAAGAATGTGTCCCAACAAAGAGGCTTGCTGAGGTACCCATGTACAACCTCTCATAAGTGGAGAAACAGAGAAAACCCATAGGAAAAAACTCTACCCCAAAAGAGAATACATAAAAAGAAGGAAAGAAAGAGACAAATGAAGAGTTAGATGAAGACTTGAGATGACCCCACGAGGACAACTTCCTTCACTCGAAGCATTTGGCATAATTGAAGAAACCTTGGTGATGCCAAGGACTTTGTGAAAATATTTGTTGCTTGTTCTTTAGTAGGTGCATACTCTAGCCTAAGAACACCATCTTGAATAAGTTGGCGAATGAAGTGCATATGGATCTAAATGTGTTTGGTCCTTTGATGCTCCACGAGATTTTTAGAAATATATATTACACTCTAATTATCACACCACATAAGATTAGATTGATCCTAATGAATGCCAAAGTCAAGCAATGATTGTCATAGCCAATGAACTTCTTGACTTGTGAGAATTGCAGCTTGATACTCAACTTTTGTCATAGATAATGAAATCACTGATTACTTCTTGCGGGACTAAGCAATAGGAGAAAAACCAATATACAAGACAAATCTAGAGGTGGAATTTCGATCATCCACTGATCCAACCTAATCAGAATCTATGAAACCCACAAGCTCATGAGAGATAGTAGTATATTGAATGCCACAATTGGAATTTCCATAAATATATCTCAAAATACATTTCACTACTTTCCAATGACTTTGATGAGGATCTTGACAGAATCTAGAAACCAACCCTATTACATAAGTAATGTCAAGGTAGGTGTGTGTGAAATAGAGTAGATTGTTGACCAATTGGTGAAACAATGTAGGCTCCACCTGTGGTGAGCTGCAACAAGTGGTAAGAGTAACACCAAACTGAAAAGGAGTAAGTGCAGGCTTAGAATTAGTTATGGCAAAAAATTGAAGTATATCAAGGGCATATTATTGTTGGAATATGGTGATCCCTTCTAAAGACTAGTGAACTTGCAATCCAAGAAAGTAATGTAGCAAACCAAGATCCCTCATAGAAAATTGTCCCATCAATGCTTCCTTAATATTCTGAATCATAGATGAAGAACTCCTTGTGCGGACCAAATCATCCACACACAAAACTAAAATTAACAAATCAAAACCTTATATCTAAGTGTAAATTGTAGGATCATAATGGCATCAATTGAACACAAAAGCAAACAAAAAATTGTTCATCTTCTCATACCAAGCTCTAGGAGATTGTTTAAGACTATACAAGGAACATCGAAGCCTGCAAACAAGTGAAGGATTCCGCACAAAATCAGGGGGTTGCTCCATATAAATCTCCTCATGTAGATCTACATGCAAAAAGGAACTCTTTACATGCATCTAGTAAACTAACCTACATTGGGAGGCAACTAGAGAAATCACAAGATGTATAGAATCCATCTTGGCAATAGGGGAAAAGGTCTTGGAATAGTCAATTCCTTCAACTTGTGAAAATCCCTTAGCCACAAGACGTGCCTTAATGTTTGTCAACAGAGCCATCTGCAGTATATTTGGTCCTATAGACCCACTCACAACATACCAACTTACATTCCTTTGGAAGAGGAAGAGGATTCCAAATATGATGCTTCATCAGAAAAGAATACTCATCTATCATGGTAGCTTCCCATTCAGGTATTCCAATAACTTCATAAAATTATTGTGGATCTTCTAAAACAGCATTACCCAAAAGGGCGATTCCTTTTTATTATGGTTGATTTGAGGCTAGATCACTAAAATAACTTGTGTCATAGCCATATCTATCATGATGCTTTCTCTCGCGAAGGCTCCTCTTTAAGGATTGGTCTGGAACAGGCTGCTCCTAATTTGACTAGGAAATTTTTTTATCTTATGGTTAGTAGATTTTCTTCTGGATGAGGACATTTAGTAGAAATTTCTTCTTCTAGCAGATGTATAGAAACATCACAATGATTAGAACCATTATCAACAGTTAAAGATGAGGAAGGAGGGGAAGAAGATCTTGGATTGTTGTTTTCATTAAAGTGAACACCTCTTCGAAACAAAACCTCCTTAGATGTAGGATCAAAGAGCCAATAAGCTTTCATGTCCTCACAATAACCAACAAATATCAGTGGTTGACTCTTACTTTTCGTGTCTTTGCACTTTTCCTCTAGAATTAATGACCAAGAAAGACTGTCAAATACCCTGAAAGAAGAGACATCAGGCTTCTCATGTGTCCAAGCTTCCACTGGTTCATATGTTGAATTTCCTTATGAGGCATCCTATTTCGAATATAATTGGCACAAATCATTGCTTCAACCCATAATGAAGGTGCCAAATTCTTGGATTGAATCATGCAATTATCCATCTCTTTGAGTGTTTGGTTCTTCCTTTTAGCAACACCATTTTGTTGAGGAGTGTAGGGATCAGAGTGTTGATGAAGTATGCCTTGTTCTCTATAGAAAATTTCAAATGCTATATTGACATATCCCCGACCTCCCGCCCGCCCCTGTTATCAGAGTGGACCTTCTTGATGGAGCACAATAATTGTTTCTTAACAAAAGCTTTAAAGGTCTTCAAGGTTTCAAAGACTTCATTCTTGTACTTAAGTACACCCAAGAGTGGCATGAGAAATCATCAACAAAGGTTAGTGAAAACTTGGCACTTGAAAAAGGAGATGAAAAGGTCGTTAAATCATTATGCACCAACTGAAAAGGTGTTATTTCCCTTAAAGTTTTCCTTTAGGAAAGGGATCTTGGTCCTAATTAGTATAAGAAAAGTTTAGAAGATCTGATCAACCTATCCAATAACAACAAAAACTACTAGATCCATGTAGTTATCTAATAACTACTTGATTTGGAGAAAGCTCCATTGTTTTCCCATCACCAGAACGATAGATCTGATAGATGGGAAATAAATTTGAAGAGATCTCAGGGACTAGGAGCGCATTGTTAATGCATCCATTGGTAAATTGCACAATACCTTACCCCAAAACCTCAAGTTGAGTAGAGTTGTCGACCACAATCTATGAAATGTTGCTATGTGATGTAGAAGGAAGAAAATCTTGACAAAGAGTCATATGATAATCAAGTAACCAAAGATCTGTAGATCTACCTAGAGCTTGGGCTGATAAAGTGTGTACTTTGCTTGTTGAAATATTGTGCTTCTTCATGGCATCATCTAAGACTTCCAACTACTTCCAACATTTTGCTTCAAAATGCCTAGATTTGCCACAAAAGGCACATGTTTCATATGTTTTTGTCTTTTCCTTTAATTGTTTCTTCTTTGTCTTGGAGGAGGATCCATCGTTCTTGGAAGTTGGAGGTGGAAACTTAGTATTTTGCTTAGCCTTGGAGAGAGTCTCACCGGCTTGAACATAATTTTTCTTTTGTTAAGATCGGGCTTTATGTTTACCTTTGGAGTTATGAGCCACCAAAGCCTAATTTGAAGAGCTAGATAGAATATCTAGTTGCTTGATCTTAGAATATTCTCGCATGAGATGATCACAAAATGTCTAATGAGTCATCAAGGACATCCCTTGTTGCATAGAAGGTAGATGAGAAAACCTCAAAAGGACCCTTTAGTTTTGACAATATCGAAAAAATACTTTCCACTTCATTTTTCTCCTTGCAACATACTTTTGATTGGGACAACATTGACCTAAATTGAGCAAGATACTCCTCAATAGAGGCATGCTCATCAGGTACTAGGATTGATAATCTAGTTTCCAATTCTAAAACTTGGAATGAATTGAAACTTTCAAACCAACTTCATTTGGGAGTAATCCATTTTTGAAGATGAAACAATAGGTTGTTTAGAACATGCAATTGAATCAACCCCATAGCTTCATCTTGTTTATTCCTATAGGTAAATCTTTCAAGTTCTCTTGTAAAAATCAGTTGGTTTTCATTTAACATTTGCCACAGTCCTTTGGATTATAACTACTATTGCATTTTTCTTTTCCATATATAATATTTATATAGGATAAAAAACTTTATATCCTTAATTTTAGAATAAGGAACTCTATATACTTAATTTTCCATAATATCAAAAACCCCTTTTTTTGACAACTACAATTAAATACTATGCCCAGGAAAATCTATATTAAAAATTTTGTCCAAATATTTAGCCTCTTTAAAATGTATTTTACCAGGCCTGTAAAAATTATACTTTCCCGTTAACTTTTGCTCAAACTTTTTTTTTTTCCAAAACTCAAAAAAAACATTTTTAGCTTTTTTATCTCAAAAATATTAATAAATAAAAATAGAATAAAATGGTGAAAATATTAGGGCTTACCCAGACCCAAAAAAATGATCCTGTTGAAGGATCGGTGAAACTAAGAGGCCACAGTTCTGTGGGCACTAGATCAATCGGGATCGAATTGATTACCCACTCCCGCAACAATTCTTCATCCAAGTGAGCACCAACACTTGTAGTCAGAAGACCGCTCAAAGCCCCCGCAATGTGATCTGGATCCGCTCATATGACCGAGGCAATCACCATCACTGCAATGTTCATGTGTTCTGACAGTCCCTGAAAGTGAGGTTACATGTGACTGAGAAAGATGCTTCAACGCTGAAAATGATTCCAACAGAGGCAACAGATATTCCTCCGACAAAGGGCAATCATCCACTGTCGTAACTTGCCAGCAGCCCAGCATACAGAAGTTGAGTCCAGCATGAATGTCACTGAAAATCCCTAGACCTCATATGCAGATTATGTCTATTTCGATCTTCGATAGATCTCTCCCACAAAGGAGGAGGTTGCAAAAACACCCATGTATCATATTGCAAAATCTAACCGCAAACGAAAATGGAAAAATGAAGAAAACTGAAAGGTTCTAGTAATAGCTAGAAGAAAAGAGAAATGGGAGTTTATAGTGATAGGTTAGAAAATAACACTGACAAAGGAGCAGATAAAGATGTTACTTAACCTTAAGAGTTGCTTCTTTGTTGAAACTTTAACAAACCACTCTGTGGTATAGTTACCAAATTCAGCTGAATTGGTAAAAAAGGACTTCTAATATTCGTCTGTTCGTTCAATTCGGCCAAATTATTCGTAAATAAGGATGGTATGGACGGGAGATCTCAAAGCCAAGAAAACTGGATTGCAGCTCAGATAGAGGCAGCAGTCAGCAGGGCAAGCTAAAGCAAAAGACATCCTTATTCAGATTAGAAGTAGATTTGGTAGATTTTGAAAGATATAAGTAATTTTTTGTGAAATATACTGATGATTTTTTCCCGTATTGAAAAAATTTGAATCGAATTTTTTTCTTAATTGAAAATTTTTGAATCAAAATTTTCCCTACCCATATCGTATTCAAAGGTAACTATGCTCCGTGGTGATTCCAGAGATCTGTCCGAAAACGTATGTCTTTTTGGATCTTAATCTGGTTGACTATTCAGTTTGATCATGCCCATTTAATTTTCAAATTATTTCAAAATCTAAATAAAACACACATAATTTTTTTTTAATTTAAATATTTTACAATTTTGAATAAATTCAAAAAAAGCTATAGGAATCCGCTGGAGAGCAAAGGCTGCAAGTTACTTTGTTTAACAACTAAAATTCCATTGAAAATTTTTCGAAATTAATTCAGTTGAGAATTCTTTGGAATTCGCAAACCAATCGATAGATCCAACCTTTGTTAAATCTTTTTCTCATGATATTCAAACATATAATCAAGATAACCCGTACAAAGGCGATGCAAAGCGGTTGAGTATGTTTGGAAACAAATTACAGACATCAGACATGATTTCTCTCCCTAACATTAAAAGACTCGTATACTTTTACTTACAAGTAATGGCTAACCAGCTTTGAAACTTGACATTCCAGAGCAACTTTCGTAGGATTTACAAGATTTTTTTGTCGCTTGTATTTTTATCTTAACCTTGCAAATCGATTCCAAATATCAAAATTTCACAGATTGGAATTGATAATAAGAATTATTTTCTTATTATTTTTTTTTCAGAAAGAAAAGCAATATATTATATTGAGGCAATATATATATCATGATCTGTAGATAACAAATAAAAGATTTAGTTCCCATATTAATGGTGACCAGACTTACTTTCTTATTACTTGTATCTTTCTGTGATAAGACTTGGTTTATAACTTCTGAACCGGGTAAATGTTTGGCAATTGTATCTGCCTGTGATGAGACTTGCAACGGTTTATAACAAAATTCCAGAAATTGGAATTGATAATAAGATTTACTTTCTTATTGCTTGTATCTTCCTGTGATAAGACTTGGTTTATAACTTCTGAACCCGGTAAATGTTTGGCAAGGAAAAAACAAGACGGGCATTCTCAAATGTTTGGCAATTGTATCTGCCTGTGATGAGACTTGCAACGGTTTATAACAAAATTCCAGAGATTGGAATTAATAATAAGACTTACTTTCTTATTGCTTGTATCTTCCTGTAATAAGACTTGGTTTATAACTTCTGAACCCGGTAAATGTTTGGCAAGGAAAAAACAAGACCGGCATTCTCAGGATGCAAATTACTAGTCACTCTGTCCTGTCTATGGCTTAATTACTAGAGGCATTGACGGCTGCTAAACCATCACAGAAAAATAACTTTAAAGACAAGGATTTCCTTCAGTCCTGCTGGTAACCAACCGTGAAGATAAGCTACCTACATTCCAATTCCGTAATGGTGACATTATTAGTAGAAGGAATACGCTCACTGATTCTCACAAATGCCGGTTTTTTGGGATTTGGCAACACCTCAGAAGAGCTGGAAATCATCTGCTGAACATTAGATATGGTGGGACGGATGCCTGCATCTGCTTGCGTGCACAAAAGGGCAACATGAATGCATCTTACTGCTTGCTCCTCTCGGCATGTTTGGGTGACTGTAGGATCTATCATATTCAAAAGGCACCCTTCCTTGTATAATCTCCATGCCTGGATGGCATCCAAAATCAAATACAGAATCAATAAATATCTCTATTCTAGCACATCAAACTAGTCTTTTAAAAGATTCACAGATTTATTTATTGAAGCCAAGTGGGGTTGAAGTTGAAATCTTACCCATTCTAATAAGCCTTGCGTTTCTTGGGGAAAATCTATATCACTGACTTTTCTTCCACTGGCAATCTCCAGGACCAGCACTCCAAAACTATAGACATCAGCTTTCACGGACAGTTGTCCCTGCATTGCATACTCTGGCGCCATGTAACCGCTACATACTCCAATGTAATGAAACAGAAACACTTTAAGTAAGTCGGGGTGTTGTTAAAATTGCATGATTGCATGAAGGTAAACTGTTCAGGAAAAGGTAGAGAAAAAAAAATGTGAGCTTACAATGTCCCCGCAATTCTGGTTTGGATATGACTCTGCTCTTCGGGAAAGAGTCTTGCTAACCCAAAGTCTGCTATCTTGGGATTCAATGCCTCATTAAGCAAAATATTGTTTGCTTCAATGTCTCTGTGAATGATTGGAGGCTCTGATTCCTCGTGAAGATAACGAAGACCACAAGCTATTCCCATTATGATTTTGTAGCGCGTCTGCCAGACTGCCAGTCAAGCAATTTCAGCTTGTGATCTGGATCTACATTAATTCAAATTGAGCAACTTTCAGAATTCTTGAATAATCGGAATCTCGTAGCAATATCAGCAATGTCTTTAAATTTATAAAACAACGATATATCATCATTTTTAAATAACATTGGACCTACCAAACAGGAGGGTGTGCAGACTGTGGTTTGGCAAATACTCGTAAACTATCAACCTTTTGGTTCCCTCGGCACAACATCCAAGCAGCTTTACAAGATTTCGATGTCGTACATTGGCCAAGACCTTCACTTCATTCATAAACTCTGCGTTGCCCTGACTAGAAATTGCAGACAACTTCTTCACTGCTATTTCTTTTCCGTCTTTTGTGTTTCCCTGAAAGAACCAGTCACGTCAACAACGAATGAAAATCCATCTTCTTGGATCTAGAAGTTTATTAATCTGTACACGAAACGGTAGGTCTAATGGGAAAAAATGCAAAAATATCAGTGACGTAAGGATCTGTTTGATTTGGCAATTTGATGGGCTAACATCATAGAAATTAGCAAGATTACCAATCCAGTCATATAAGTTAGAAATTGCAGACAACTTCTTCACTGCTATTTCTTTTCCGTCTTTTGTGTTTCCCTGAAAGAACCAGTCACGTCAACAACGAATGAAAAGCCATCTTCTTGGATCTAGAAGTTCATCAATCTGTGCACGAGACTGCACGTCATGGGAAAAAAATACAAAATTATCAGTGAGCTGAGGATCTGTTTGATTTGGCAATTTGGAGGGCTAATATCATAGAAAATAGCAATATTACCAATCCAGTCATATAAGTCAGATGAATGTGGCAACATCGAATGAAAAGCCATATTCTTGCATCTAGAAGTTTATTAATCTGTGCATGAGATGGTAGGTCTCATGGAAAAAATACAAAATTATCAGTGAGCTAAGGATCTGTTTGATTTGGCAATTTGATAGGCTAACATCATAGAAATTATTAGCAATATTACCAATCCAGTCATATAATTCAGATGAATGTGGCAATAGGGTTGAGTCTTAAAAAACTTTTTAATAAAACAAATAATCATAAATAAAAAAATTAAAAAAA
>APFE030422914.1:31068-74168 GCA_000404065.3 Pinus taeda | reverse complement strand
AAATTTCTAAGTATTACCCGTTAGAAATTTTATCTGTATTATCTGGTTTATTTTTCCTACTTGTTAATTACGAACAAGTTATATAACCATATAAATATCGAAATAAACACAATACAGTCTCAACTATCTACAAATCAACAGCTGAAAGAAATAGCAAACACATAAGTGACACCGTTATTTTTGGATAACTTGCCCCCAGAAAAACCCAACTTGGGAAAACTATTGCAGCAATTCTAAAGGTTATTTTATTATGCAGTCTTTCCTTGAGTACAACTGGGTGACAAATCGGCTCACTCGACAGAGAAAATAATCCGGCAATAATAACTCTCTATTCAAAAGTAGATATTCAGAAAATTTATCCCACGAAACCCTCTCCAGCAACCTCTGAAGCTCAACATAAACCCACCCGGCCTCAGCGTCAGCCCTCTGTAGCATTGCGCAACCTCTATGGCCCTCTGCGTCACTCCTACCGCCCTCTGCATGGATGATGTAGGCCCTTCTAGCTTTGCGTGGCTCCCTCTAGCTCAGTGTCTGCCTTTCTCTGCCTCTGTGCTAGTCTCTCGGCACTATCTCTGCCTTTTTGTCCCATACTCACTGCCCCTCGCTACAAACTGATCACTGATTCGACTTTTCTTAGGAAACCCCACTAGAAAATCAAATGACTGATCACTTTAGTGTATCTTCCAACTGACCCTCAAGCCTCCTCTTATACTTTTCCTGATGGCCCTTCAACAGCCGAGATTAAATCTCTAATCAAGGGCTAAGATTAGATTTGGTTTGATCCATGACTTTTGGAACCTTCTAACCCAGTATTATATTAATATCCATTAATATTTTATTTTTCCTAAGTTTAGACTTACGAACTCCATTAAAAATATTAATTATTTTAATATCTCCCAAATCGGTTAGAATCTACCCAAACCATTTCTGGGTCTTGGAAATCTCATTTGCTTTAGCCTCTCCACCAATATTCATGGCTAGAGCACATTCGATGCTACCCCAAACGAACACTCCCTCTTAGCGAGGACTGTGCTCTAGTAATACTCCATACTGGGCATCACCCTAATTATCTAGCATCGGTCCCTATGTTGATGCTAGGCCCCCCTGCCCAACATCTTCTGCACTGCTGCATCCTATACTACTACCCGTGGCCCTGCGACTGCCACTACTGCATCTGTACGGCAGCTCCCTCTGCATCCATGCTACTGCTCATCCATCCTCCAAGCAGTGCATCTGCACTGCATCCCCTCTCATCAAGCTACATCATGTTGCCTATAGCACTACCACTGCTAACTGTTACACTGCAGTCTGCAACTCAATTACCGAGAATTAAGTAATTGATCCACCCACCTTTGACATCCCTATCAGGCTAGAGACACTCCCAATGTTGAAGCTTCCTCTGTCGCTAACAAGTGCTCCCTCTACTGACCTATGTGTTGCTGCAACAACTCCTTGCATCTCGCACCATTGTAGACCTTTTTATGCCATCCTACACTGGTGCAACACTCCCGTGCCTCTCGCACTGTTGCAGCCTACTAGCCTCGCACTATCCCGAGACTCCTACACTATAGCACTCTCTGTCGCTCCATCTGCATCCGTCTCTACCAACATCCGTCAGTCCTGCTACTCCTCTTCGAGGCTCCCATAACAAGGTATAATCCAAGAGGTTGGGTACCTCAAGGATGTTGCCCCTCATCACCTGTAGTCCTCCTGACTACAGCTCGATGTCTCCCCACTTTTTCTCAAGTGGCACATGAGCACTCACGGCACAATCGTCATCCTCCTCGACTTCTTTCTCCGCCTCGTTGGCATTGCCTTCGTCTCAGAAGCCTCTCCCTTGCTCTTCTTCCTAAGACATTGGTTCGTAAAATGACCCAGTTCCCCACAATGGAAGCATTTGACCTTGGAGAGGTCCTTCTTTCTCTTCTCCTGCTTCCCGTAGATGCTAGAGCCGCATCCTCTTCTTCCTCCTTCTTGATTCTGACCCCTATGTCGCTACTCCTCGACTTGGTCACCCATCTGATCTCTTCTTGACGAAGATCCACCCACAGTTCCTCCCAATCTAGAAGGCTCGACCTACCCAGTATGCTCTGGACAAATACCTCCCAATCCTCTGAGACTACATTCAATGTGGTCCTCACCATCAATTCCTAATCCGGCATGGCCCCTATGGAAGTTAGCTGGTCACGGATCTCCTTCAATCGACCGAGGAAGACATCTATCTACTCTCCCTTCTGCATCTGGTATGACCGCAGTTGATTTTCAAGTAACATCTTCCTCTGCACAGAAGTATGCTGGTACAATTTCTCTAGGGCCTCCCACATCTCATTTGTCGTATCTTTTTCGGCAATATGCGACACCACATGATCCTTGACCCCATTAAGGATGATGCACTTTTCCCTAGCCATTACCTCCTTGTACTTCTCATTTTCACCTGGGTCAACTGGGATCGCTACTATTTTTAAGGTGAAGTCCTTGATGCGATATCTGTCTAGAATGGACAAGATCCTGGCCTTCTAGACACGAAGTTGGATGCTCTGTCCAACCTATCATGATCTCTTAGTCCATTCACGGCCATTATGCTGTACTTCTTTCGAATCTTGCTGAGTCTCTCAACTTCCCGTCTAGAAGTTCTCGGTTTGACTCCCTCTGAATCTCAAATTTCCCTTCTGAAAATCCCTCCTACTTGGTCATGCCCAGTTAGGTACTATTCTGACCACAGTACCCCACCAACTTTGCTCCGCAAATTACCTACAGCCTCCTATACCTCAGCAACTGAAAGATTTAGCCACTTGGCTTTGCGTAATCCCGATATTGGCAAATCAGCTCCCCTAGCCAACTACGTCAGCCCTCCTGGCCTCTGTGTGAACCTGATTCTGCCTCCCTTGGCCTCTGCGCTACGTCTCTATGGCCCAGAATGATGACGCAGTCTCTCTGCGTCACTCCTTCCTCTATCACCTTCTGCACGAATCAGCTCTATCTCTCGGGACAACTGAATTTGCTGCTACTGCTCTCCTAGCTGATGCCTTCAGTTATCCTGTGATCTGCAACCACACTCTGATACCATGTTGGAATTTCTAAGTTTAACTCGTTAGAAATTCTTCCTGTACTATCTGGTTTATTTCTTCCTACTTGTTTACTTACTTAACAAGTTATTTACCATGTAAATACAGAAAACAAACACAAGTACAGTATCAACATCTACAGATCATCAACTGAAAGAAAACAAGCACACAAGTGACACCGTTATTTTTGGACCAATGTCCCCGGAAAAACCCAATGCAGGAAAATCGGTGCAGCTATTCAGAGGGTTTTATTACTATGTAGTTTTCAGAATACAACTAGGGTGCTAGATATGGCCCACCCAACAGAGAATGCCCTCTATGGTAGTACCTCTCCTCGGAGACAGATATTCCGGCTAATTAATCACCGAATGAAAAATCCCACAACAAAAATTGCAGCTCCCACTGCTCTGCGTCACTCTGATAGGGACTGCATCACCCTACTCAACTCACCAACACCCAGTCTGTCCCACGAAATCCTTCCAGTGTTGCCTCTTGTCCCTGCGTCAGCGCTGCTAGCCTTTGTGTCAGCTTCTAAAGATTCTACATCATCCCCTAGAGCTTTTGTGTCAGCTTCCGAAGCTTTTGCATCAGCCCCTAGACCCTCTATGTCTCACCAGCTGGCTTCTCTTGGCTCTGCGCAGCTCCTGGCTGCCTCTGCATCAACCTCTCCAGGCTCTGCGCTGTCTCTCTGGTACCAACTCTACCTCTCTGCTATGTATTCACTTCCCCTCACTACTGATCACTAATTATATCTCTCTTAGCAAACCCTGCTCTAGAGAATAGAATGACTGATCACTCTGGTGTGTTCTCCAACTAACCCTCAAGCCTCCTCTTATACTTTTCTCGTTGGTCCATCAACAGCCGAGATTAAATCTCTAATCAACATCTAAGATTAGATTTGGCTTGATCCATGACTTTTGGAACATTCTAACCCAGTTTTATATTAATACCCATTAATATTTTATTTTTCCTAAGTTTCGACCTAGGAACTCCATTAAAAATATTAATTATTTTAATATCTCCCAAATCAGTTAGAATCTGCCCAAACCATTTTTGGGTCTTGGAGATCTCATGTGCTTTAGCCTCTCCACCGATTTTCATGGCTAGAGCACATCTAATGCTACCCCAAATCAACATTATCAAGACCTCATCAAGTGCCATCATCAATTATGGTCATCAAGAATATGACATCATCAAATGTAGTCCTCCATATGTCATCAAGGGCTTCTAAATACTTGGCACTTGGCACTTCTTAAGACTTCTTCCTTAGTGACTTGACATATTAATTGATGACATTCTTATCAAACAAGAGATACGAAATCATCATATGGAACCAGGGATCTATTGTCTTCAACCTTATCATCTCATTCTAGGGTTTGATGATATTCATTAGGCATATCAAGAATATTTGCCATCTCGGTCAATGCCATATTGACATCAATGACAACCTTCATTAACAATGCAACAATATAGATCACTAAATACTTTATGAAAGGAAAACTAATAAGATAAACTAAATTAATTAAATAGTTAATTAATTTAGTTGGTTAAAACTTAATTACATATAAGAATTCGTTATCCCATATACACTCACAAATGATACAATCCTACACATCAATAGTGACAACGTATGACTAGTTTCAAATCATTTATATAATGAAACAACTTATAAGAAATTCACTATCTATTTCAATGAAATATAGCAGTAATATAAAGATAATAGTACCTGATACATCATTACTCTACTCATAAAAAAATAGCTTCAGGTTCCGCTTCTCAATAAGATAACTTTGGATTTAAACAATAGTGCAAGTTCAAAGTTGTCTTTCAAAAATTCAGAACCCCTTTCTAAATGGATGAAAGGGGTTTAAATAGCCTATTAATATTACAAAAATAGTAAACTAAATAAAGAATTTCAAAAAAAAAAAAAAAAAATCTTTAACAAACTAAATAAAGATAGCCATATGTTGCAACAAGAAGTTCATGATTGTGCTTCCAACTGAAATTTCATTCGTTCTTTGAGTCCACATATATTCATCATTGGCTTCAATTGGGGGGGGGATGAATCGCCTGCATGTGCATCTGTCCTGGGAATACTTTATCACTGAGTATTGGAAGGAATTGAGTCATTGCATCAGAGAGACACCTCAGCACTAGCCATTGACTATGTGGTTTCACTAAGAAATGCCAATAACCCTCAAAGTTCACTTTTGATGAACTTTGCATATCGTTGACCTTTTTGTTGGTTGCTTCTTGCCATGATTGTTTCAAAGTTCTGACATCTGGCAAAGTGTCCTTCGAGCATTCCTATCTTAGATTGGTCTACCATAAGGTATCGCTGATATACTCAGTGAAGTTTAACAAAAGATTTCTGGCTCTGATAATAGCCATTTATGCTTGTTTCATTTTGATGTCCTAGTCACTGAAAACAATATCCTTTTGAGATTCTTCGATTCAAGGAAGATCAATTGATCTTCCTTCAACACTGTCTTGCCAATCTATATGCTCAGATATTTTCTCTTCAATTTCCTCATAAAATGTCCACAGATTGGACAACTGGTTAACTAAAGAATCACTAGTTTTACACAAATCATGAATTTAGGTTAATTTCTGACAAAAGACAACCCGCTGCTTAGTGAGGAGTGTATCCAGTTTTCCTGCTTCCTTTCGGACTTCATTTATTTCTGGACTATCCTTCAATTGGTTAATCTTTTGTTGCAGTTGTTGTACCTATGCATCTTTGTCTTTGATTTCAAATTCAAACTGTAATTTTAAGTTATCAAAACTTTTCTATAACTCGGCAAGTTTTGCTTGCCCTTGTTGCTCAATCACCTGTCTTTCATTTTGGAAATCTTGCTGTAATTGAATAATCCTCTGGTCGCACACTGTGAAAACCTGTTTAATTCTTCATTAGGAGTTGTTCTTTGCTCAATATCTTGATTCATGTAATCAAATTAAATTGGTGTACGCTGCAAAAGTAATTTACTTCAGTATTTTTCATAAAATAACTTGATAATGCATATTAAAATCAAGTACGAGAAGTAAATTCAGTTTTGTTGCAGTAGGGGTTCCTTGAGTGTAGGAATTTTCACATTTTGGATGTGGAAAATGTCGGGATAATTTCCATATCCTCAGCAACAGTAGTTTTATTGGTAGCCTCATCAACATTATTTTTTTCAAGAGTCTCAGGAACAATAGTCTTCTCAGGAACCTCAACAACAAACGAGGTTGTCCCTTCAGTTTCTGTGACTTGCTTTGTTTCTTTGTTGATTGTTGTATTTACACCCTGAGTTTCTTCAATAGATAAAACACGATTAAAATCCTCCCATACTTCATCCAACTTATTTTCTTCTTTGATGTTCATCATTTGCTCAACAGTAGTAGTGGCTATCTCTGGAATCTGGGAAATAATTGGACTCTTTGAAGAGGAGGCTAATGTATTTGACAATTCAGGCTTTTGTCGAGACTGTCTTAACAAAATTTCTAGCAGATGGGCTATTCTCCACTCTCGATATTGATTAAACTTAATCAATTCTTTAGGATTTAGGCATTCAATTGCTAACTTTTGAACCATAGAATATTCTGGAACCATCTCAAATAATCATCGAATTCATCAAGCTCACTTGAAAACTGCCTCATTTGGGCCTGTGCCGTGACATCTTTTGCAACACCATTGGGATCATATTGTCTGTTTGGAATGATTGGAAAACTAAAAGCCTTAATTTGGTCAATTTCAATTTGAGCATGCCTGAGATTTTCCAATGCATAGGTACACAAGGGATAGGAAAGGAAGGCCAAAGAATTTTTTTGGCATCCTTGAGCACTTTAGTCAAGCCATTACCAAATGTTTGGTAGGCGATTTCTATGGCCAGTAATTTGTCCGGAACAAAAAGAGGCAAAACATGAGGATGGGCAAGACTGCCAAAAACTTGAATATAAGTAAATGCTTCTTCCCCAAACCACTTTCCTAATGGCTTTAAGTCCTTATTATCTTTAGTGGAGAGTCTAGGCGCTTTGATGCCAAAGGCCTCTTGGTGGATGGGTAGGATAATTTCATGACAAATTTTATAAAAAAGAGAATAATACTTGGTTTCCCACAGACTATGTTGCAGGAAACGTGGGGCAGGAGGGCGTTTCCATACGGAAACGGGTACAAAACGCTGAAACGCATTTGGTACGGCCCTGAAATGCGTTTCAGGCCGTACTTCCACGTTTCACGAAACTGAAACGTGGCCAGTACGACCTGAAACGCGTTTCATGGTCGTACGACCCACGTTTCAACATTTACTTGTGTTTTTTTTTTATTTTTTTTTATATTTGTTTTCTAATCTATTCTTACGTTAGCCTAGTGACTTCTAGTTGCTTCCAGATGCCTGTCTAAAGTTATAAAAGTGAACTTTTGCCCTAGTGTTGATATGCAGTTCATGGTAATGTTAAATTCTTAAAGTAAAAGTGATATTCTCCTTTATTTTTCATTTTCATCATTTTACTTAAATTTTTAACATTACCATGAAATGACTCAGGATGTTTGAGAGTGGTTTCGCCCTCATTGGATTTCATATGGAGAAAGTAGAATTTTAGATCTCACTCAAAATCCAGCAGACTTATCTGTTTTTCAGGATTTCAGGATTGGGGGATTGCAATGTTTCCATTGGATTTTATCATGTACTAGGGCATGGAACTTGTATTTAATCAAGAGAACCAAGCCCTCTATGCAAGGGAGACTCCCAATAATCAAGAGAATGTAGGGTACAAGGGTATGAAACTTGTATTTAATCAAGAGCACTAAGGTCGTTCGACTATGTAGGAGGAGACTCCCAATCAAGCACGAAACAAAAAATTAGAAATTTCTCGTGGCTGATTTTGGATATTTCTATTTTCATTATGTGATTATTCATGAGTAATTGTGATGTAAATTTAGATCCTTATAGTTTATGCATTGACAATTGACAATTTTATCATAATGTAATAAATTAGAATGTATCATATATGCTTTATGATTGCACATATTTCTTAAATGTCCTAATATATATATTATATAATTAATATATAATATATATATATATATTCGCGTTTCCCCTTTTCCAAAATTTGGGGAGGTCGCGTTTCATATCGCTTCCCGTTTTGGAAACTCGTACCCGTTTCCCTGTTTCGTGCAACCTTGCCCACAAGATATCAAGGTAAAAAAAATAGGGGTAGGGTATTGAATTTTCCACTTCCAACCTATAGATGTAAAATCATAAGAAAAACAAATAGTGCCGATGATATAGTCGCTCATAAAGAAAGGGGGAGAAGTTCTTTCAATAACATTGCGCTTCTGTCTGTAATTGCAAATTTGAGTAGTTAAATTATTGGACAAAATATTTGCCCAATCCATGATATAGCTATCACAAGCGGCCTCTATAAGCAGTACCCATTCCTCTGAGAATTTCTGTGTATTTGGGTAACCATAGAAAAATGAGAGAAATGACCAACAATAGAGGCTAATGAATACATACCCATGTCTTCTCCTTTGTGTTTGCCTGGGTCCCTCCTCCATTCTCTGATAATATATGTTGGGTTCAGATTCTCCTACTTGAACTTCTGGACAAATTGAGTATCATATCCCTTCTATGGTAGAGCTATGCGATACATTTTCTATCTATAATATCCAGGTTATCAATGACCCATCTTACCATGTCTGTATAGACTAGAATTTTAGAGCAGGCAACAATTCTATGTAAAAATGAATTAGCTACATCATTCCATGCATCGCTAGCATTCGGAGTGGGAGCATCATCAGTAGCACTCTGTTTCTCAATTACCCTTGGGCTTTCATCCTTAAACAATTTGTATATGACCTCCCAGGTGGAGGACCCTGCATCTGGAGTGCATGTAGTATCAGTAAACAATGGTGCCATCTCATGAACTTCTTCAAGGGGCAATATTGTTTGAGGCTAAACTACAGGCTTTCTCCTCGTTTTGATTATCCTTGACATTTCCTTTAACTGTTGTTTATCGGAATTCACCTATTTAAGAAGTAAACCAGGATGAGCAGCAAGAACTCGTAAAACACAAAGAATCTTATCAATTGAATGCAAGTTTTAATGAAAAAATGCTTCTACATTATATTAAAATCATTGCAAATCGTTTAAAACCTCGAAACTATAAATACACAGAGTGGCCATTTAATTTTCAAATATTTGTTCACTAATGCTCACACTTGTCATTATATCAGAGATTTGCTTTATCAGCATTTCGGCATCAGACGATATGAACATGACTTTTCGACATGCATTTTTCCGATATTATGTTGATATGGTCGCAAATAGAGATGCGGAACATGCGATATCGGAACGTCACGGGTTAACAAAATGTGATATCGGCGTTCGTTGGTTGACAAAACGCGATACTGGTAAGTGACAAACTACGATATCACAATCGGTATTTCGCAATCGGCATTTCGCAAGTGGTACTTTGTGATCGACATTTCGCTATCGACGATGTCGATATTGGTACTTACTATGAAATTGCCGACGCCCATAAGCCGATAAGTACTTACGTGTAGTTCTTAGTGGCACCAGCATTTATGATATTTCCGCTTATTTATTCAAATAGCCTTTAGAAACTTTCGGTGATGTTTTTAAAGGTTTTTTAATGGAAATATAGTTTAATGAGATTACTTAGATTTGCTCATTATTTTCTTAAAAACTAAGAAAGCTTCCTAAGCCTTAAAAGGGTTTTATTTTAGCAATATACCTATTTAAAATATTTTCTCTAAAAGCTAAAAATCTAAAACTAGTCTTATTTTATTAAAACAAGAAATGACTCTTTCCTAAAAATTTAAAGGGTCCCCATTATTTCTGATGCTAAGTCTAAAGATAATGGGAGTCGTTGAGTACTACAACAATTGGCGACACACTGGACGAAACAATTAATCTCCGTAATAATAAATAGATTTTAATCTTTATCAAGAAATTTTTTCAAAAAGTTAAGAATGATTGAAATTTAGATCGATATAGATAACTTTGAAGTGAAACAACTTATTTTATCGTAAAGCTTCTTAGAGCTTGCTATAGATAAAAGCCTTCATTGTGTAAATCAGTCACTAATAGGTTTTAAAAGTAAAGTAAAAGTATTAGAAGCTTAGCATATAGAATAAAATTATTTGTCATTGGTAGAGCCACTACTGCCAGTAGACGTTCATGGCCTCGACAGATCCATTTAACCAAAATGAACTAGTATCCCATCCATGTCATAATAGCCTTTTTAGAGATAATGAATCTCTTTTCTTCTTATTATTTTTTTTTTTATTTTTTACTTAAAAGCTCTGAAACCGGATTTGTTGAAATAGATCAACGTGTCCCAAATCCAGCGAATCAGACACGATTCATGCCAATTCGTGTCTAGAAATCAGGACACGATGTGTCCGATTGGGATACGATCGAATCCAGATCATGTCCCAATCAGACACATTATGTCCCAATTTCCGGACACGAATTCAAAAAAAGTGACCCACACGGCATAAAAAAGGCGAGTTGCTATTCTTTTTATTCATTTTTGCTTCTCCCTTTTGCTGTGGGTTTTCTTGTGAGGGATTTGGAGCAAGGAGAAAAGGGTGTGGGAGTGTTTTCAAGGAGATTCAAGCAACAAGTAAGTGCATTTCCTCTCTATTTTTTTGCATTTGTATTACAGCAGTTTGCATATGCATTTTTTTTACAAATTTGTGCATTTTTGGTTTATTTTTTTACAATATTCATGGCTCAATCAAGGGCAGCAGGAAAGGGGCAAAGGAAAAAGAAGAATGTCCCCATTGGAGATGCCCCTCCTCCCCCAATTTCATCAAAGTTTGCTACAAGTATTCCCTCTATTGCAAGTAATGTTGAGGGAAGACTTCCTCCTCAATGTAACATTGAGAAATATCCCTTGTGAAAATATGCCACAAGAGAGAAAGGGCCAAGCAGCAAGATGAAGGGGGAGGGATTGTGAAATTGAGATGCAACTTTTTCCACAGTACTTTCACGAGCACATATTTCCATGTGAAAGGCCATTTGTTGGCTTTACCAGGTTGTGGAGTTGAAGCTTGTACAAAAGTTCCTTTACAAAAGAGAAAAGAAATTGAAAGAGAATTCAATGTTGGTATCACAAATGTGGCTACAAAATAAATAAATAAAACCAAGAATGATGACCCCCTTCCATTTTTTAGGAAAGGTAGCAACAAATTCCCATTTCAGAGTTCTAGTGGGGGACAAGCAGCAAAAAAAAAGGCAATTTCACTTGGTCCAATGGACAAGATTTTTCAAAAGGAGAAACAGGGGGAACTTGATCTCACCATTGCCCTTTTTTACTATCAAAACTTCATATCCTTTAATGTTGCACGCTCACCTCTGTTTATTGAGATGTGTCGAGCTCTAACTCAAGGGGCTCCATCACGGTATGTGCCTCCTGGTTCAGAGAAGCTTAAAACCACATTGTTGACGAAGGCAAAAAAAGAGGTGCAAAAAATGCTTGAGCCTTTTAAAGCATCATGGCCAACATCTGGGGTTAGCATTGTTTTTGATGGATGGATTGATCTAGCACAACACCCACTCATCAACTTCATGGTGTCTTCCTTGAATGGTCCAGTTTTCTTGAAAGCAATGGATACACTTGGAAAATACAAGGATGCACAATATATGGGTGAGTCGTTTATTAAAGTTATTGAAGATATAGGTGTTGATTCCTGTGTGCAAATCATTATAGATAATGCACCTGTTTGGAGGGTTGTTGGTATGATTGTGGAAGCTAAATATCCACAAGTGTTTTGGACACCTTACATTGTCCATTCATTGAACTTAGCACTGAAATCCATTGCTTTTGATGTGCTTTGGATTGGTGACATTATTGAGGATGCTCGGCATATCCGTAACTTTGTACAAAATCATACAAATGCCCTCACTATCTACAATAGCAATCTATCATTGTTGAAAATTGCGGATACATAGTTTGCCTCTTCATTCATCATGTTGAAGAGCTTGAGGGAGGTCAAAACCGCTCTTGGGGCCATGGTTATTTCAGAGTTTTGGTTAATTTAAGGTATGTTCTATGCTAGAGCAATTTATTTCAATTTCTTTTCCATATTACCAATCACATCAACATAAAGTAAACTGCAGATAAAACATAAATATAAATCGCAGAAGACAAGCCAAGACAAGAGGACACAAGATGTGGCGCTAGCCAGGGACAAAACCCAATGTGGGGAAACCCTTGATCAATTCTTCTTTTATGTTCTTCGAAGTTCAACAAAGAAAGAGAGAGAGAGAGTACATTTACAATAGAAGTCAACACTTTGACTTTTGATATCGGCAAAGATCAGTTGAAGACATATTGCTTCAACTGATTCTCTAAGGTGACTCCTTCACCCATCATAGTGTTGCATCTCATTCATTTGCTACACCTTACGATGTAATACCATCATGTTGCATTATGCATCATCACGCTGCTCATGATCTCATCCATCACTGTGCTGCCCATACATCATGCTACCCATACATCATGTTGCCCATGATCTCATCTATCATGCTGCCCGTGATCTCATCTATCATGATGCCCATGATCGCATACATCATGCTGCCCATGCATCATGTTGCCCATGATCTCGTCTATCATGCTGCCCATGCATCATGTTGCCCATGATCATTACGCTTCATGTTGCATTATGCTCCTCCTGATCTTGTTTGTCCTTCTGTTACTTCATTATACAGCCATATGTATATCATCCTTCGCTGCTTGCTATGGCTTGCAACCTAGCAAAGCAGCTAGGCTATAATTCCTTATCCTCCACGTTGTCCCATTATTTTCTGCATATAGTGTTTGTTGTGTTAACAGTCACCTTGTATAACGTATCAGGGTTGTGTATTAGGTGTCTCCATTGACAACGTTTAGGATTGCTTAGACAGTGTATTATTGCCTCCACTAATGACTGTGCTTAGGGTTGTTTGAACATCATATGAGTGCCTCCCTTGACTGTGTTTAGGGATGTTCCTTTTGACTGTGTGTTAGGGTATCATTAAGATCGTAGCTAGGACTTTACATAACTGCAACTTCTTCCATACTTTACTGCTGTTATGACTGCGGCTAGGTCTCCATGAACAGCGTATTATATTTCTTCATGAATAGCATATTGATTGACTGTTGTTCCATATACTTTGATTGTGGCTACGTCTATCTCTACGACTTCATATACATGCTCCTTAATTCGTAGATGAATACAACTCCATTGCCAGCGGATTCATGAATGAGTTCTCCATTAGGGCATCATCATACTAGGCCAGCGTAATCCATAGTGTATCTCCTTCTCCAAAAGCCCAAGAGGTGGAGAGGAGATCACTTGAAGAGAGTTTCCAAATGACTTCAAATCCTCTTCTATTTATACTGAAATGTAGATGATGAATAGACACATCTATTGGGCTTTTGAGCCTACTCAAATTGCTAGTCAGCTTGATAATAATTCCATAATCAAAATAAATTCATATCTCCATAAATACTTATCAAAATCGGATGATCTTTAGATCAATCCTACACCTCTCGACGAGAGGGATCAATTAAAAATATCAGCTACCACAAATAAGCTGACCCACATCGAGTTTGGCCCTAGTTCCCAGTTTTAACACTCCCTCTCAACTAAGGAGAACTCCATCCGCTGATCCATATGTCCGACTGTACTATCTCTACCATTAGTGCCCTGCACTGCTCTACCCAGCTCTGTTGGCTCTGCTCAACTCTACTCAACTCTGCTGGCCCTATTCTGCTCTGCTCAACTCTGCTGGCTCTGCTCTGCTCAACTCTGCTGGCTCTACTGACTCTGCTCTATTGGCTCTGCTCTGCTCAACTTAGCTCTGTTGAACTATGAAGAAGAATTGATCGAGAATGTCTCATACCATTCTCCACTAACCATAAGTCAGTCTCCGAGTGTGTACCACTGGTCCCAGACCAGTCTCAACCGGCCCAAAGTCAGCGTCATAGTGGGTACCACTCCTACCACTGGTCCCAGACCAGTCCTCCACTGACCCGAAGTCAGTCTCAGAGTATGTACCACTGGTCACAGACTAGTCTCAACCGACCCGAAGTCAGCATCATAGTAGGTACAACTCCTACAACTGGTCCTAGACCAATATCATTGATCCCGGATCAATGAAGGTCATCCTAGCATAGGGAGTACGGTAGATACAGCGATGCATCCATCGGCACTACTATGGTCCCTATCCTCATTTCCCTGCTCATTGATCAGATGAGAGGTACTTCCCATGACTCCCACACTACATGGGTAGGATGCCTCGACAGGAGAACTTAATCAATCTTGTCCTCACAGGAGAACTAATCATCCTGCTACACAATCGCCATGGAGAACACATCATCCAAGCCTCACAAGAGAGCTAATCATCCTGCTACATAATCGTCATGGAGAACACATCATCCAGACCTCACAGGAGAACTAATCATCTTGCTACTTAGTCGTCATGGAGAACACATCATCCAAACTTCACAGGAGAACTAATCATCCTACTACATAATCGTCATGGAGAACACATCATCCAGACCTCACAGGAGAACTAATCATCCTGCTACACAGGAGACCGAATCATCATGTCCCACAAGAGAGCGAATCATCTTGTCCCACAAGAGAGGGAATCAAGCGAATCATCTTGTCCCATTGCGCACCACCTAGGGAGGGTGTGTCACTCTGTTGTCGTATGTTGCTCCAGTAAGAACCGCAAGCCCCCAGAGTTCCTAGAGCTCAATGTATGCAACATGCAGGACCCTTGTACAAGGGTCTCTTGACAACTCCAAGTTGTCCGAGAAAATCATAGATTTGATCTTTCCCATGGCGCTTAGACAAAGTGTAGTGACCTGTACATCATCTCATAACAATGGAGCTTCCTTGCTCATAGACTTACCATATCCCAGATAAGGTAGTATCTGATGTCTATCTGCTGGATCAATCGTCGAATACGGGATTCCTCAATAATTGAATCCCACATCCGGCTGTTACAGAGAATCACAGTGGTATTCACCATGTGTACAAATAGCTCAATGAAGAGTTTCCCCAACGAGGCAGCTTCATACGAGATCATACTCGTAGTTATGTATCTGATCTCGGCGTGCTTCTAACAACCGACCTCTGCTTCCTACTCATCCATGATATCAAAGCAGAATCCAAAGAAAACTAGCACTAAGAAGTGCTCTAGTGTTCCTCCACACTGCCTGCCTAGTCAACATTCGAAAAATCATGCAGTTCCATATTTTCGGCAATGTATCTCAAATCATGAGGGATTGTGCCTGGAAGATATCTTAGAAGATTCTTGGCACCAATCCAGTGAGGCTCAACCAAATATGAGCTCACCATGCTAACTGCAAAACATATGTCTGGAATCCAACTCCCTCTTACTTCTGCAAATGAGAGGGTCTGCTCCTGTCAGAAATAGTTCGTCTGCATAAGGTGCCGGTATGAGAGGTGCATCATACACAACCTTCGGGTAATGGTTTGGATCGGTTTCACTCCTAGTGAATATCAGCTTCATCAAACAGCTATCAAACCTCTCATACTACGCCCAGCGTGTTTTGCTTAAAGCCATAAACGGCTTTCTTCCACCTGTATACATGAGATTCCTGTTCATGAATCTCAAACCCCACGCGTTGTTCCAAACTAGTGGACCTGCTACATTACGGGAGTGGTACCCTTGTAAGCTTTTCCTTTGGTACATCTCAGACATGTACTTTCATGCTCTTTTTGAATTCAAGCTTCCCTGTCACCATCTGATCTCACAGACCTCCGGTGCTATGTGTCAATGGATATGGTCCCCAGTGGACTTCCTATAACTTAATACAACCCTAAACTCAAATACATCTTTGAAAAACTGTTTTCAAACACGTACCTTTCCATCGATGAGCGCCACCCTAAAACCTTTGA
This sequence comes from Pinus taeda, assembly GCA_000404065.3. NCBI lineage: Eukaryota > Viridiplantae > Streptophyta > Pinopsida > Pinales > Pinaceae > Pinus > Pinus taeda. Next base: position 58,175 of record APFE030422914.1, on the reverse strand, counting down.
CTTCCATTTCCCAGATGGACACCAGGTTCTTCTTGCGATCAGGTACATAGAAGAGATTCTGGGGTTCCTTTCTTTCATTGAAGAGTCGACCATTTCCTTGATGACCTGCATTACCAGTCATTCCTTTGATCATTGAAGATGTCCGTGGAATGATTGTAATCTTCATCAAGAGATGTGTCTCTGTCATTAGGACACTCCTTCATATGATGGTCGAACTTATTGCAACCAAGGCATCTGCCTTTTCTTACACCCATAGATCTATACTTCCCAATGAAGTGATCTTTATGAAGGCCATCAGAAACTTCTGCTACGCCATTCTGATAATATTCTCTGCTTTCCTCAGTGAATTTGAAGAGGGATGAGGAACCCATTGATCCTTTTGTCCTTGTCCCAACTGTCTTTGGTGATTGCTCTTTCACACTTGCTCGGGAATTGACTTCCTCAGCTCTGATACCATGTTAATTTAAGGTATGTTCTATGCTAGAGCAATTTATTTCAATTTCTTTTCCATATTAGCAATCACATCAACATAAAGTAAACTGCAGATAGAACATAAATATAAATCACAGAAGACAAGCCAAGACAAGAGGACATAAGATGTGGCGCTAACCAGGGGCAAACCCCAATATGGGGAAACCCTTGATCAATTCTTCATTAATGTTCTTCGAAGTTCAGCAAAGAAAGAGAAAGAGAGAGTACACTTACAATAGAAGTCAACACTTTGACTTTTGATATCGACAGAGATCAGTTGAAGACATATTGCTTCAACTGATTCTTTGAGATGACTCCCTCACCCATCATAGTGTTGCATCTCGTTCATTTGCTGCAGCTTACCGTGCAGTACCATCATGCTGCATCATGCATCATCATGTTGCTCATTATCTCATACATCACTGCGCTGCCCATACATCACGCTGCCCATGCATCATGTTGCCCATGATCTCATCTATCATGCTGCCCATGATCTCATACATCATGTTGCCCATGATCTCATCTATCATGTTGCCCATGATCTCATACATCATGCTGCCCATGCATCATGTTGCCCATGACCTCATCTATCATGCTGCCCATGATCATTATGCTTCATGCTACATTATGCTCCTCATGATCTCGTTTGTCCTTCTGTTACTTCATTATACAGCCATATGTATATCATCCTTAGCTGCTTGCTATGGCTTGCAGCCTAGCAAAGCAGCTGGGCTATAATTCCTGAATCCTCCACGTTGTCGCATTATTTTCTGCGTATAGGGTTTGCTGTGTTAACAGTGACCTTGTATAACGTATCAGGGTTGTGTATTAGGTGTCTCCATTGACAACGTTTAGGGTTACTTAGACAATGTATTATTGCCTCCACTAATGATTGTGCTTAGGGTTGTTTGAACATCGTATGAGTGCCTCCCTTGACTGCGTTCAGGGATGTTCCTTTTGACTGCGTGTTAGGGTATCATTAAGACCGTCGCTAGGACTTTAGATAACTACGGCTTCTTCCATACTTGATTGTGGTTATGATTGCGGCTAGGTCTCGATGAACAGCATATTATATTTCTTCATGAACAGCGTATTGATTGACTGTGGTTCCATATACTTTGACTGTGGCTACTTCTATCTCTGCGGCTTCATATACCTGCTCCTTAATTCGTAGATGAATACATCTCCATTGCCTGCAGATTCATGAATGCATTCTCCATTAGGGCATCATCATACTAGGCCAGCATAATCCATAGTCTATCTCCTTCTCCAAAAACCCAAGAGGTGAAGAGGAGATCACTTGAAGAGAGTTTCCAAATGACTTCAAATCCTCTTCTATTTGTACTAAAATGTAGATGATGAATAGACACATTTATTGGGCTTCTGAGCCTACTCAAATTGCTGGTCAGCTTGATAATAATTCCATAATCAAAATAAATTCATATCTCCATAAATACTTATCGCAATCGGATGATCTTTAGGTCAATCCTACACCTCTTGACGAGAGGGATCAATTAAAAATATCAGCTCCAACAAATAAGCTAACCCACATGGAGTTTGGCCCTAGTTGCCAATTTTAACACTCCAGCTCAACTAGGGAGAACTCCATCCGCTGATCCATATGTCCAACTGTACTATCTCTACCATCAGTGCCCTGTACTGCTCTGCTCAACTCTGCTGGCTCTGCTCTGCTATGCTCAACTCTACTCAGCTCTGCTGGCTCTATTCAACTCTGCTGGCTCTGCTCAGCGCTGTTGGCTCTGCTTTGCTATGCTGGCTCTGCTCTGCTCAACTTAGCTCTGCTGAACTGTGAAGAAGAAGAATTAATCGAGAATGTCTCATACCATTCTCCACTGACCCGAAGTTAGTCTCAGAGTGAGTACCACTGGTCCCAAACCAGTCTCAACCAACCCAAAGTCAGGGTCATACTAGGTACCACTCCTACCACTAGTCCCAGACCAGTTTCAACCGACCCGAAGTCAGCGTCATAGTAGGTGCAACTCCTATAACTTGTCCCAAACCAGTATCATGGATCCCAGATCAATGAAGGTCATCCTAGCATAGGGAGTACAGTAGATACAACAATGCGTCCATTGGTACTACTATGGTCCCTATCCTCATTTCCCTGCTCATTGATTAGATGAGAGGTACCTCCCGTGAGTCCCAGACTACATGGGTAGGATGCCTCGACAGGAGAAATTAATCAATCTTGTCCTCATAGGAGAACTAATCATCCTGCTACACAATCGCCATGGAGAACACATCATCCAGGCCTCACAGGAGAGCGAATCATCCTACTACATAATCGCCATGGAGAACACATCATCCAGACCTAACAGGAGAACTAATCATCTCGCTACATAGTCGTCATGGAGAACACATCATCCAGACCTCACAGGAGAACTAATCATCCTGCTACATAATCGTCATGGAGAACACATCATCCAAACCTCACAAGAGAACTAATCATCCTGCTACACAGGAGAGCGAATCATCTTGTCCCACAAGAGAACGAATCATCATGTCCCACAAGAGGGCGAATCATCTTGTCCCACAAGAGAGCGAATCATCTTGTTCACAAGAGAGCGAATCATCTTGTCCCAGTGCGCACCACCAGAGGAGGGTGAGTCACCCTGTTGTCGTATGTTGCTCCAGTAAGAACCGCAAGCCCCCAGAGTTCCTAGAGCTCAATGTATGCAACATGCAAGACCCTTGTACAAAGGTCTCTTGACGACTCCAAGTTGTCCAAGAAAATCACAGATTTGATCTTTCCCCCAAGGCTTAGACAAAGTGTAGCGACCTGTACACCATCTCATAGCGATGGAGCTTCCTTGCTCATAGACTTACCATATCCCAGATTAGGTAGTATCTGATGTCTATCTGTTGGAGCAATCATCGAATACAGGATTCCTCAATAATCGAATCCCACATCTGGTTGTTACAGAGAATCACAATGGTATTCATCATGTGTACAAAAAGCGCACTGAAGAGTTTCCCCAACCAGGCAACTTCATACGAGATCATACTCGTAGTTATGTATCTGGTCTCAGCGTGCTTATAATAACCGACTTCAGCTTCCTACTCATCCATGATATCGAAGCAGAATCCAAAAAGAACCAGCGCTAAGAACTGCTCTAGTGTTCTTCCACACTACCTGCCCAATCAGCATTCGAATAATCATGCAGTTTCATATTTTCGACACTGTATCTCAATTCATGAGAGATTGTAACTCGAGGATATCACAGAAGATTCTTGTCACCAACCCAGTGAGGCTCAACCAAATATGAGCTCACCATGCTAACTGCAATACATATGTCTGGAATCCAACTCCCTCTTACTTCTGCAAATGAGAGGGTCTGCTCCTGTCAGATATAGTTCATCTGCATAAGGTGTCGGTATGAGAGGTGCATCATACACAACCTTCAAGTAATGGTTTGGATCGGTTTCACTCCTAGTGAATATCAGCTTCATCAAATAGCTATCAAACCTCTCATACTACGCCTGGGGTGTTTTGCTTCAAGCCATAGACGGCTTTCTTCCACCTGTATACATGAGATTCCTGTTTATGAATCTCAAACTCCACGAGTTGTTCCAAACTAGTGGACCCGCTACATTACGGGAGTGGTCCCCTTGTAAGAATTTCCTTTGGTACATCTCAGACATGCACTTTCATGCTCTTTTTGAATTCAAGCTTCCCTGTAACCATCTGACTCACAAACCTCCGGTGCTATGTGTCAATGGACATGGTCCCCAGTGGACTTCCTGTAACTTAATACAACCCTGAACTCAAATACATCTTTGAAAAACTATTTTCAAACACGTACCTTTCCATCGATGAGTGCCACCCTAAAACCTTTGACTTCCATTTCCCAGATGAACACTAGGTTCTTCTTGCGATCAGGTACATAGAAGAGATTCTAGGGTTCCTTGCTTTCTTTGAAGAGTCGACCATTTCCTTGATGACCTGCATTACCAATCATTCTTTTGATCATTGAAGATGTCCCTGGAATGATTGTAATCTTCATCAAGAGATGTGTCTCTATCATTCAAACACTCCTTCGTATGATGGCCGAACTTATTGCAACCAAGGCATCTGCCTTTTCTTCCACCCATAGATCTGTACTTCGCAATGAAGTGATCATTACGAAGCCCATCAAAAACTTCTGCTGCGCCATTCTGATAATATTCTCTGCTTTCCTCAGTGAATTAAAGAGGGATGAGGAACCCATTGTTCCTTTTGTCCTTGTCCCACCTATCTTTGGTGATTGCTCTTTCACACTTGCTTGGGCATTGACTTTCTCAACTCTAATACCACATTAATTTAAGGTATGTTCTATGCTAGAGCAATTTATTTCAATTTCTTTTCCATATTAGCAATCACATCAACATAAAGGAAACTGCAGATAGAACATAAATATAAATCACACAAGACAAGCCAAGACAAGAGGACACAAGATGTGGCGCTAGCCAGAGACAAACCCCAATATGGGGAAACCCTTGATCAATTCTTCTTTTATGTTCTACGAAGTTCAGCAGAGAAAGAGAGAGAGAGTGTGTACATTTACAATAGAAGTCAACAATTTGACTTTTGATATCGGTAGAGATCAGTTGAAGAAATATTCCTTCAAGTGATTCTCTGAGGTGACTCCTTCACCCATCATAGTGTTGCATCTTGTTCATTTGTTGCACCTTACCGTGTAGTACCATCATGCTGCATCGTGCATCATCATGTTGCTCATGATCTCATACATCACTGAGCTGCCCATACATCATGCTGCCTATGCATCATGTTGCCCATGATCTCATCTATCATGCTGTCCATGATCTCATACATCATGCTGCCCATGATCTCATACATCATGCTACCCATGCATCATGTTGCCCATGATCTCATCTATCATGCTGCCCATTATAATTATGCTTCATGCTGCATAATGCTCCTCATGATCTCGTTTGTCCTTTTGTTACTTCATTATACAGCCGTATGTATATCATCCTTAGCTGCTTGCTATGGCTTGTAGCCTAGCAAAGCAGCTGGGCTATAATTCCTAAATCCTCCACGCTGTCCCATTATTTTCTGCGTATAGGATTTGTTGTGTTAACAGTCACCTTGTATAATGTATCAGGGTTGTGTATTAGGTGTCTCCACTAACAACGTTTAGGGTTGCTTATACAGTGTATTATTGCCTCCACTAATGACTGTGCTTAGGGTTGTTTGAACAACGTATGAGTGCCTCCCTTGACTACGTTCAGGGATGTTCCTTTCAACGACGTGTTAGGGTATAATTAAGACCGTAGCTAGGACTTTAGATAACTACAACTTCTTCCATACTTGACTGTGGTTATGACTGGGCTATGTCTCCATGAACAGCGTATTATATTTCTTCATGAACAACGTATTGATTGACTATGGTTCCATATACTTTGACTGTGGCTACTTCTATCTCTGCGGCTTCATATACCTGCTCCTTAATTCGTAGATGAATACATCTCCATTGCCTACAGATTCATGAATGCGTTCTCCATTAGGGCATCATCATACTAGGCTAGCGTAATCCATAGTCTATCTCCTTCTCCAAAAACCCAAGAGGTGGAGAGAAGATCACTTGAAGAGAGTTTCCAAATGACTTCAAATCCTCTTCTATTTATACTGAAATGTAGATGATGAATAGACACGTCTATTGGGCTTCTCAGCCTACTAAAATTTTGGTTGGCTTGATAATAATTCCATAATCAAAATAAATTCATATCTCTATAAATACTTATCGGAATCGGATGATCTTTAGATCAATCCTACACCTCTCGACGAGAGGGATCAGTTAAAAATATCAGTTGCCACAAATAAGTTGACCCACATGGAGTTTGGCCCTAGTTGCCAATTTTAACACTCCCTCTCAACTAGGGAGAACTCCATCCGCTGATCCATATGTCCAACTGTACTATCTCTACCATCAGCGCCCTGCACTTCTCTGCTCAGCTCTGCTAGCTCTGCTCTGCACTGCTCAACTCTACTCAGCTCTGCTGGCTCTATTCTGCTCTGCTCAGCTCTGCTCTACTATGTTGGCTCTGCTGGCTCTCCTCTGCTCAACTTAGCTCTGCTGAACTATGAAGAAGAAAAATTGATCGAGAATGTCTCATACCATTCTCCACTGACTCGAAGTCAATCTCAGAGTGTGTACCACTGGTCCCAGACTAGTCTCAACCAACCCAAAGTCAGCGTCATAGTGGGTACCACTCCTACCACTGGTCCCAGACCAGTCCTCCACTGACTCGAAGTCAGTCTCAGAGTATGTACCACTAGTCCCAGACCAGTCTCAACCCACCCGAAGTCAACGTCATAGTAGGTACAACTCCTACAACTGGTCCCAGACCAGTATCATTGATCCCATATCAATGAAGGTCATCCTAGCATAGGGAGTACGGTAGATACAACGATGCGTCCATTGGTACTACTATGGTCCCTATCCTCATTTCCCTGCTCATTGATCAGATGAGAGGTACTTCCCATGAGTCCCACACTACATGGGTAGGATGCCTCGACAGGAGAACTTAATCAATCTTGTCCTCACAGGAGAACTAATCATCCTGCTACACAATCGCCATGGAGAACACATCATCCAGACCTCACAAGAGAGCTAATCATCCTACTACATAATCGTCATGGAGAACACATCATCCAGACCTCACAGGAGAACTAATCACCTTGCTACATAGTTGTCATGGAGAACACATCATCTAGACCTCACAGGAGAACTAATCATCCTGCTACATAATCGTCATGGAGAACAAATCATCTAGACCTCACAGGAGAACTAATCATCCTGCTACACAAGAGACCAAATCATCCTGTCCCACAAGAGAGCGAATCATCTTGTCCCACAAGAGGGCGAATCATCTTGTCCACAAGAGAGTGAATCATCTTGTCCCAGTGCGCACCACCAGGGGAGGGTGAGTCACCCTGTTGTCGTATGTTGCTCCAGTAAGAACCGCAAGCCCCCAAAGTTCCTAGAGCTCAATGTATGCAACATGCAGGACCCTTGTACAAGGGTCTCTTGACGACTCCAAGTTGTCCGAGAAAATCACAGATTTGATCTTTCCCCCGAGGCTTAGACAAAGTGTAGCGACTTGTACATCATCTCATAGCGATGGAGCTTCCTTGCTCATAGACTTACCATACCCCAGATTAGGTAGTATCTGATGTCTGTCTGCTAGACCAATCGTCGAATAAGAGATTCCTCAATAATCGAATTCCACATCTAGTTGTTCCAGAGAATCACAATGGTATTCATCATGTGTACAAACAACTCATGAAGAGTTTCCCCAACCAGACAGCGTCATACAAGATCATACTCGTAGTTATGTATCTAGTCTTGGCGTGCTTATAACAACCAACTTCTGCTTCCTACTCATCCATGATATCGAAGCAGAATCCAAAAAGAACCAGCACTAAGAACTGCTCTAGTGTTCCTCCACACTACCTGCCCAATCAGCATTCGAATAATCATGCAGTTTCATATTTTCGACACTGTATCTCAATTCATGAGAGATTGTGCCCCGTGGATATCTCAGAAGATTCTTGGCACCAATCCAGTGAGGCTCAACCAAATATGAGCTCACCATGCTAACTGCAAAACATATGTCTGGAATCCAACTCCCTCTTACTTCTGCAAATGAGAGGGTCTATTCCTGTCAGAAATAGTTCATCTGCATAAGGTGCCGGTATGAGAGGTGCATCATACACAACCTTCGGGTAATGGTTTGAATCGGTTTCACTCCTAGTGAATATCAGCTTCATCAAACAACTATCAAACCTCTCATACTACGCCCGGGGTATTTTGCTTCAAGCCATAGAGGGCTTCCTTCCACCTATATACATGAGATTCCTGTTTATGAATCTCAAACTCCACGGGTTGTTCCAAACTAGTGAACCTGCTACATGACGGGAGTGGTCCCCTTGTAAGATTTTCCCTTGGTACATCTCAGACATGCACTTTCATGCTCTTTTTGAATTCAAACTTCCCAGTAACCATCTGACTCACAGACCTCCGGTGCTATGTGTCAATGGACATGGTCCCCAGTGGACTTCCTATAACTTAATACAACCCTGAACTCAAATACATCTTTGAAAAACTATTTTCAAACACGTAGCTTTCCATCGATGAGTGCCACCCTGAAACCTTTGACTTCCATTTTCAAGATGGACACCAGGTTCTTCTTGCGATCAGGTACATAGAAGAGATTTTGGGGTTCCTTGCTTTCTTTGAAGAGTCGACCATTTCCTTGATGACCTGCATTATCAGTCATTCCTTTGATCACTGAAGATGTCACTGAAATGATTGTAATCTTCATCAAGAGATGTGTCTCTGTCATTCGGACACTCCTTCGTATGATGGCCGAACGTATTGCAACCAAGGCATCTGCCTTTTCTTCCACCCATAGATCCGTACTTCCCAATGAAGTGATCTTTATGAAGGCCATCATAAACTTCTGCTACGCCATTCTGATAATATTCTCTACTTTCCTCAGTGAATTTGAAGAGGGATGAGGAACCCATTGATTCTTTTTTCGTTGTCCCAACTGTCTTTGGTGATTGCTCTTTCACTCTTGCTTGGGCATTGTCTTCACCTCATCTCTAATACCATGTTAATTTAAGGTATGTTCTATGCTAGAGCAATTTATTTCAATTTCTTTTCCATATTAGCAATCACATCAACATAAAGTAAACTGCAGATAGAACATAAATATAAATCATAGAAGACAAGCCAAGACAAGAGGACATAAGATGTGGCGCTAGCCAGGGACAAACCCCAATGTGAGAAAACCCTTGATCAATTCTTCTTTTATGTTCTTCAAAGTTCAACAAAGAAAGAGAGAGAGAGAGAATACATTTACAATAGAAGTCAACACTTTGACTTTTGATATCGGCAGAGATCAGTTGAAGGCATATTGCTTCAACTGATTCTCTAAGGTGACTCCTTCACCCATCATAGTGTTGCATCTCATTCATTTGTTGCACCTTACCGTGTAGTACCATCATGCATCATCACGCTGCTCATGATCTCATACATCACTGAGCTGCCCATACATCATGCTGCACATGCATCATGTTGCCCATGATCTCATCTATTATGCTACCCATTCATCATGTTGTCCGTGATCTCATCTATCCTGCTGCCCATTCATCATATTGCCCATGATGTCATACATCATGCGGCCCATGCATCATGTTGCCCATGATCTCATCTATCATCCTGCCCATGATCTCATACATCATGCTACCCATGCATCATGTTGCCCATGATCTCATCTATCATGCTGCCCATGATCACTATGCTTCATATTGCATTATGCCCCTCATGATCTCGTTTGTCCTTCTGTTACTTCATTATACAACCATATGTATATCATCCGTAGCTGCTTGCTATGGCTTGCAGCCTAGCAAAGCAGCTAGGCTATAATTCCTAAATCCTCCACGATGTCCCATTATTTTCTGCATATAGGGTTTGCTATGTTAACAGTCACCATGTATGACATATCAAGGTTGTGTATTAGGTGTCTCCATTGACAACGTTTAGGGTTGCTTAGACAATGTATTATTGCCTCCACTAATGACTGTGCTTAGGGTTGTTTGAACAGCATATGAGTGCCTCCCTTGACTGCATTCAGGGATGTTCCTTTTGACTGCATGTTAGGGTATCATTAAGACTGTAGCTAGGACTTCAGATAACTGCGACTTCTTCCATAATTGACTGTGGTTATGACTGCGGCTAGGTCTCCATGAATAGCATATTATATTTCTTCATGAACAACATATTGATTGACTGTGGTTCCATATACTTTGACTGTGGCTACTTCTATCTCTGCGGCTTCATATACCTGCTCCTTAATTCATAGATAAATACATCTCCATTTCCTACAGATTCATGAATGCGTTCTCCATTAGGGCATCATCATACTAGGCCAGCGTAATCCATAGTGTATCTCCTCCAAAAACCCAATAGGTGGAGAGAAGATCACTTGAAGAGAGTTTCCAAATGACTTCAAATCCTCTTCTATTTATACCGAAATGTTGCTAATGAATAGACACGTCTATTGGGCTTCTGAACCTACTCAAATTGTTGGTCGGCTTGATAATAATTCCATAATCAAAATAAATTCATATCTCCATAAATACTTATCAGAATCGGATGAGCTTTAGATCAATCCTAAACCTCTCAATGAGAGGGATCAATTAAAAATATCCGCTACCACAAATAAGCTAACCCACATGGAGTTTGGCCCTAGTTGCCAATTTTAACATTTTGGAGAAAGACAGATTAAGTAGCCTCTAAAAGGGTGAAGGACATAGTGCTAGATGATGCTTGGTGGGAGAGGGTAGATCTACTTATTCAGATCATGGACCCAATCATTTCTTTGCTTCGATTTGCAGACACAGACCAACCCATCCTAGGAGAGGTTTATGAGGGATGGGATTCCATGATTGAGTTTGTGACGAGCATTATTTTACAGAGTGAGTGCCCCAAGTATGAGACATCAGCAGAGGCCTTCTTCACCACTATACAGGATATTCTTGTCAGCAGATGAGACAAGAATTGCACACCTTTACATTGTTTGGCTCACTCATTGAACCCAAAATACTACAACCATGAGTGGCTGAATGGTGGACCTTCCCACAGATTCCCTCCTCACATGGATGTTAAAATCTCACAGGGGAGGAAAGATGCATTCAAGTGGGTTTTTCAGGATAGAGCATTGTTGTTGAAATTTCTAAGTCTAGTTTAATTTCTACTACTTGTTTATTCCATTAACAGTTTATTTATAAATATAAATATTGAAATAAAAACAAATGCAGCCTTAACTCATATACAGATCAACAACTGAAATAACTAAGACAAACACACAAGGGACACTGTTATTTTTGGACAATCATCCCTGGAAAAACCCAATGCGGGAAAATCGGTGCAGCGAATATGAGGGTTTTATTATTATGCAGTTTTTAAATACAACTAGGGTGCCAAAAATGGCTCACCCAACAGAGAATGCCCTCGGCAGTAGTACCTCTCCTCGAAGACAGATATTCTCACTGATCAATCACAGGATGAACGATCCCACGGCAACTATGGTAGCTTCCACTGCTCTGCGTCACTCTGCAGGGACTGTCACCCTTACCGCTCACCAGCACTCAGTCTGCCCCACGAAAATTCTTTCGGCGCTGCCTCTTGGCCCAGAATCAGCACTGCTAGCCTCTACGTCATTTTGGAGAAATCAAATGCCAAGTACAAGCAATGACATGATCAACATCAGGTGCCACACAAGTTTCAGGTGGGCAACAAAGTTTGGTTGCATTTGCAAAAGGAACGCCTTACCGAAGCCTATCGGAAACTCAGACCACTCCGATATGATCCTTACACCATTACCAAAACTGTGAGAGAATGCATTTGAGCTCAGCATTCCCCCATTCCTTCGCCTGCACCCAGTGTTCAATGTGGACTGCCTTCGGCCATACTTTCCACCATTACTAGATACATCCAACATTGCAGAACAACTCACACCCACAAAGTTAAATCCAGATTGCATGGAACAAGCTGCAACTGATCGGATCATGGACACACAGGTCAAGCATAGTTGCCAGCAAAAGATCCAACTGTATCGAGTTGTCAAAGCATGCCAACTCTTTCACCAAAGCAAGTGACTCACTAGGGACCAAGTTCAACAGAAGTTTCCTCATCTCATGGAGGAACTCAACGCAATGGGGACCATTGCTTCCTAAAGGGGAGGAATGATCCAGGTGGATATTGGTGTCCACCCGCCAATTCCACTTGACCCCCACCATTGTTTTTTTCAATTTTTTAGTTTCCTTAATTGTAGCACAGTTTACTATTTTTAGCAGTTTTTCGAGTCCTGAACTTCTGGAGACGTTTTGAGGCCCTAAACGACGCTTTTTGGGAAAATTGGGAGCAACATGGGTCCATGGACTGATGTTGCTCATTCCAAAGTTGTAGTCCTCGAATCTTGGGGGGAGGCCCTCAATATCTAAAAGAGAGAAATGGATCTTGGGGTGAGGCCCCCAAGATCTGAAAAATTGAAATTGCCAGAAGAAAAAGAGTAGAATGCCCAATAAACAAAACCACAAAGAATTTTTTTATTAAAACAAATAATAACTAGAAGGACTACATTGTGGTGGACAATTTGTCCTTTTACAAAATGCGATTTGGTACTTATAGTATTTTTCAGTTACAATACTATGGGTCAAGTCCATGGGTGAATGAATACCATGAGTGGATGTTACAATACCACGGGTCAATTCCATGGGTGATTGAAACCATGTGTGGATGCCACAATACCATGGGTGGATATCACTTACAATAACATGGGTGGATAAATACCATGGGTGGATGCCACTTACAATACCATGGGTAAATTCCATGAGTGGATGAATAACATGGGTGGATGAATACCATGGGTTGATACCATTTTCCATTCGGATCATTCCTCCCTCCTTAAGAAACAATGGTCCCCATTGTGTGAAGTTCCCTCCTGCGAAGCCTTTGTTGAATATGAAGAGCCACTGAAGATAAGGGTTTTATGTGGTTAACCCATAACCAAGAAGAACGAAGATTCGAGAATAGAGATATCCTGTAATGCTTGTGACCAATTGTGATACTGACAGTGTGCAACCTAGCAAATGGACTTCGATGAAGTGTGGATTTGTGGATGACCTATAACCATGATGAACAAAAATCTGAGGATAGAGATACTCTGTAATGCTTGTGACCATCTACGATACTGACAGCGTGCAGCCTAGCAAATGAGCTTCGATGAAGTGTGGGTTTGTGGATGACCCATAACTAGGACAAACGAAGATCCGAGGATAGAGATACCCTATAATGCTTATTACCAACTATGATACCAACAATGTGCAACCTAGAAAATGGACTTCAATGATAAGGATTTTGTGCGGCTAACCCATAACCGTGATGTTGGTTATTGATGAAGTCGCAGGTGCCTACATAGCCTGGGGTGGGAGGGTACGTTTCCAAATAACCAAAGTCAAATGTTTCTATGCTGAAACTGATGAATGTGAAGTAGGTGCCTACTAAAGTGGGGTGGGAGAGCACGTCTCCAATGGGAACCCGCTCCAAATGTTGCTCCAGAATTAAAATGGACATAACTCAGTCAATATAATTCAGAATATTTATTATAACCTGTTTTTGGAAGCAAGATGACCATTTTGCATCTTCCCATATGTTGGAAATCCTTATCTGGACACTCTAGAATCTCAGATTTGCGCTGCAATTTTTCTGCCGTCACAAAAGTTCTGAAAAAATAGTTGATTTTAAATCAGTGATATCTCCCACGTCTGAACTCTGATTCAACCCATTTTTTTTAAATTGGGTGATTTTTCAAGAGGAGCTCAGATCTACAATCCTTTTTTTTGAAATTCTGCACAAAAACTTCATAAAATGTATAGGATAGTCGTCGTCCACCAGTTGTCGTCAAAAAAATAAATAAATAAAATAAAATAAAATAAAAAAAATAAAAATAAAAATTCTACAACGTAGCTAATTTTAAATCAGCGATATCTCCCTCTTCCAGACTCCGATTTAGCCAATTTTTTTTTGAATTTTGGTATTTTTCGCAAGGAATCAAAATATGTTATTTGTTTTTGTAAATATTGCGCCAAATGTTTCAGATCTGATATGCAAACTTGCCACCCAAAAAATAATTCCTGCAAAAAAATGAAAAAAGAAAAATTATTCCTGCTTGGCCCAAGAAAGTGCTCTGTGGAGGTCGTAGCGCGTGCCTGAAGTTTGTTAAATATTGCAGCAAAAATTTGACTCTGAAATATGCATGAAAACCTCATTCCCATGGAATCGTAACCTGCTCTGATACCCCTGATCTAGAGCTTGGGGGGAGACCCCCAAGATCTGAAAAATTGACATTCCCATATACAAAAGTGCTACATATGAGAAGTTGCAAGGGCCAATTCTTCAAGCAGAAAAGCAAGACATCAACTCTAGTTTGGTGGAGTTGAAAAAAACATGGGAAGTTACTGGATGCACAGTGATGTCTAATGGTTGGACAGATAGGAAGGGTAGGACCCTTCTAAATTTCTTGGTACATTGTCCTAAAGGTACCATGTTTATTAAATCATTGGATGCATCAGAACATATCAAAGATGCAGCAACGATATGTGAGTTGTTAGATGGGTTCATTCGGGAGATTGGTGTGCAGAATGTGGTGCAAGTTATAATAGACAATGCAGCTAATTATGTGTCTACCAGCAAGATGCTTATGGAGAAGCATCGCACATTGTTCTGGACTTCGTGTGTAGCACATTGTCTCGATTTGTTGCTTGAGGATATGGGGAAACTCTCCTTCATCAAAGAGGCGATTGATATGGCTAGGAGCGTCCCCAAGTTTATTTATAACCATGCTTTTGTTCTTAGCCTCATAAGGAGGTTCACTAGAAACAAGGAGTTGCGGCGTCCTGCGATCACACGTTTTGCCACAAATTTTATTACTCTTCAATCTTTGCTTCGATGTCAGTTCAAGTTGAATAAAATGTTTGTGTCTGATGACTAGCGTAATTGTAGATACAGCAGGAGATAGGACGGGAAAGCCATTGCAAAAATGGTGTACTCTAAGACGTTTTGGCATAGAGTAGAAGAAGCATGCTCAGTGAATGAACCTATAGTAAAGGTTCTTAGATTGGTAGATGGGGAGAAGCCTGCAATGGCTTATTTGTATGAGGGCATGGATAGGGCCAAGGAGGCCATTCGTTCTTATTATGCAGACAAGGGTTTTGTTGGCCTTGATAGGCAGATGATGTTATGGGATGTGATTGATAGTCGGTGGATAGGGATGCTTCATCGACCCATTCATGCAGCAACACTCTTCCTCAACTCTGCATTTTCATACAAATGCGGCTTTGATTTTGATGGCGAGGTGATGGAAAGGCTCCATTCCTGTATTCATAGGATGGTACCTGATCCTGAGCTTCGTAGCAAAATCAATCGCGAGATACAGTATTATCGGGATTGTGTTGGCCTATTTGGCTTTGATGATGCTATTAGGGAAAGGACCCTCTTCATGCCACGTAAGTGACAAGTCATCACTCATTAGAAATTAAAATTTTCAATTGAGAATTTCCTTACTTATAATTCTATTTTTTTTAAATTCAATTATGTAACTTTTATTTGAAAGTTTAATTATGTTTTAAGTTTTTGAATTTTTTATTTCTTTACTTTGTTGTAGATATTTGGTAGCGAAGCTATGGTGCAAGGGCACCAAATTTGCAGAAATTGGCCATATGAATCTTGAGTCAAACATGTAGCTCCTCAGGGTGTGAGCGCAATTGGAGTATATTTGAGAAAATACACGCAAAAAAAGCGCAACAGGTATAACTTTGAGCTCCAGCATTCAGTTGAGCAATTACACTTATTGTAATTTTTAATTTTTAATTTACGACCTTCAAGTGTCAAGAGTCAAGAGTCAAGACTCATTAGTTTTTTTAACACTCTTACAAGTTGGAGTTCGCACGCCTCAATGATTTAGTGTATGTGCATTACAACATCCAACTTCGAGTGAGGCAAATAGAAGCACCAATGGATCCAGATGCCATTTCCTTAGACAATATTGATGTATTGTCTCAGTGGAGGGTGGAGTCTGAGGAGCCCATCTTAGAGGAGTCACCTTCATGGTTAGAGCCAGATGATCCATTAGAACAGAGGCAGCAAGAGAAGGAGGAGGAGGAGGAGGAGGACACTGTGGGAGCATCAGCATCAACACCATTTGCTATAAATATACAAGAGCATAGCTCCATACCTAGCATTCATTATTTGACATTAGGTGCAGAGACAGGGTCAAGGCCTTCTACTACTAGGGGTAGGCCTGGCAAACAGCCCATCATGTTTTCCCGTAAAAGGGGGAGAGGACAGTGATTTCGGATAGATAGTTGCTAGTTTTATTTGTTATGCTACATATAACTCATGATGATGAGATACTTTTATATATGTGATGTTATTTTGTATTGGTTCTCCACATTTGAGTCATTGAATGGACAATTATCAAGGATCAGCAGGATTTGGTATCGCCTTCGATGTATCATTTCTATTTGACGTCATATATATCAATGCTTTCTTCATATTTATGTGCCAATGAGTTTATTTCATGTTGTTATTGTTTTATATGTTTAAAAATCTTTAAAAAAAAATGAATATATTATGCATTTTTTATGCTTGTCGATATTTGCCGATATTGCTGATAAGATATTTTCTAGACCCTCGTCGATATTTTGCCGATACTGATATTTTCAACACTGATATACATGCTTTGGTGTTTTTTCAATCTTTTAATTGTACAGGAACAAATCAAAAAATTGCAGGCGATTTTCGTGGATTCCAGAGAAATATCTAAGCCCCGGAGGGCGTCTCCATTTTATTTGCAGGTTGAAGATAAATTTCAAAAAGATCATGGGCAAATTTTTTTAGGGCCTTGAGGCCCTACGCTGGCCATCTCCAACCTCTTTCTTGGCCTCCCTTTCAGCCTTATGGACTCCCCTCTTTCACCAAAATTCTCTCACTAATTTTTCCTAAAAATTTCCCAAAAAAAAATTTAACAAAGTTTCTCACAAAAAAAATTCCGAGTTGAGAATTTTCAGTGATTCGGACAACATATCTTCAGGTGTCTTCAAGCCCCTAAGGGATGACTGGTGCACATCCTCTAAACCCTTACCTTTTTCATTGATCTAATTGAAAGCAAGATTAATATTGGAATAAAATTTTAGTTATTTGAAATTTAGCAGCAAATTAGTTTTCATCTTTCACTGCATTACATTTCAGAAATATAATTACATTCAGAAACTTTTGAATGCTATTTTCTGAATATTATTTCACTGTTTTTTTAGTAATTTTCTGAGTTTTTAGATCAAATACATCAATAAATCATAAATAATTAAACTCAGAAATTTTCTAAATTGTAATTATCAATTTGTCATTTAAAATTTTCTGTTGATATACATAGAAATTTCTTAATATTGTATGGTTACAAGGTTGTTGTTTTAAAATATATTGCTAGTTTTAACATTTGATGTAACAACAGATTACTAGACTGATATTTCATTAATGTGATCTGAGTTTAAAACATTTAGTTTAATTTCTGAAGTTCATTTGTTTTTTACATGCTTATGCATGTAGGACTAATCTAGTGTTACTTATGCATCTAATGATCTTGGTTGGGTATTTCATACAAATGAATTTTTCAATTTAAAGGTGTTTTATTTCAGCATTTTACATTTCAGTCCATCGTGCATTTTAGTAATTATTTGTGCAGATTTTACATTTTGCAGTGTTGGTATAAGTACTTGCTTTCACATTTGGATCACCACCTTTCTGAGCCTTAAGTTAAATAACATTCAAGATATATTTCAGAAATAATTTCAGGCTCTCCTTTAACTAAAATTAACCAAGTCCTTGCATTTCACATAGTTTTAATTTTGCATTTGCATATGAGACAATCAAGTATTTTCAGCAGCAGTTTTCCATCTTTTACATGAACATTATTTTCTTCGCAAGATAGTTGACTTCACAAGACACTGATATCACTTTCTTCAAATCATTTTGAATCCTTAAAATCTTGCGCAGTCTAAAATAAATATTTGTTGCTTAGCTGTGTCTCCCAAATTGTTTGGTTCCCAACTAATCTTTTGTTTTTTCATTTCCATAGGGTCTACCCCCTTAGTCTGCTATTGGGAGACAACTCAAACAGAGTGATTGAGGATCAATGTGACAACGCCCAAACTGAGCCATTGTCGTGGTGCCTAGACATTCTGTTCGAGAACATTTTTTGGCGACGTTGTCAGGTATAGAGTTTTTCTATCCTTGGTCCTCTTGACATTTTTTCTAATCTTCTAATCTCTTCTGCCATTCATTAGCTCGTCAAGTGACACGACATTTTTTGGCGCCATTGCATTTCTTCATCTTTTCATCACCTTATCTTTCATCTACACTTTCAGCACCTGGACATTTCGGTTGGTTTCCTATTTGGGTGGTGACTTCACTTATTCATCCATTATTTCTCATACAAGAAAACTTCCCTTATATCCATTTGTTTCTCACTGACAGACCTTTCGGTTTTTACCTTTTAGATCTTAGAGCTAGATTCATGTTCAAGTGGCGACTCCACTTCTTTCATTTCTTACAAGAATTTCTACTAGAAGCTCGCTTCTTGGAGATCTCTCGATTTTCTTGAGAAGGGTTCTCTCTCTAGTATCCATTTGGTCCCTCCTTATCCATTTAAGCAAGTCATGATGGATGACTGTTGATTTGGAGTAGCATCGGATGTGCTCTTGCCACGAAATTTGGTGGAGAGGTTGGAGCACATGATATCTCCAATACCCAGGAAGGGTTTGGACAGATTCTAAACAGTTCAGTAGATATTAAAACAATTAATATTTTTAATGGAGTCCCTAAGTCTAAACTTAGGAAAAATAAAATATTAATGGGAATTTATATGAAACTGTGTTAGAATGGTCCAAAAGACATGGATCAGGTCAAATCTAATCTTAGTCATTGAATAGGGACTTAATCCCGGCCATTGATATGTCAATAGGAGAAGTATAAGAGGAGGCTTGAGGGTCACTTCGAGAAGACACCAGAGAGATCAGTCATTTTATTCTCTAGAGCGGGGTTTGCTAAGAGAGATAGAATTAGTGATCGAAAGATGCAACTGAGAGGCATTTGAGTACAGAGAGACAAAGAGGCAGAGATAGTGTGAGGAGAAGAGGTGCAGTAGCCGAGGAGAGTGACGGCTCACGCAGAGGCAGTCGAGAGCTGCACAGAGCATCAGAGAGGCCAGCGTCGCTGATGTAGAGGGCCAAAGGGCTGACGCGGGGCCTCCTAAGGCTGACGCAGACCCATCCTGGGTGACGCAAGGCTAGCGCTGGGCAGAGAAGGGCTGACACAGTTCAGAGAGAGGCTAACGCTAGGGTTTCTGGCGCAAATTTGTGTTGAGTAGCTAACAGAAGGTTTATTCGGGGTTTCGGCCAAGAGATTTGTCAGAAACTGAGAGGTATTACTGCCAAGGAAATTCTCTGTTGGGTAGGCCAGTTTCGACACCCAGATTGTACTATGATATTGCTTAATAAGAAAACCCTCAGATAGCTGCACCGGTTTCCCCACATTGGGTTTTTCTGGGGACATTGGTCCAAAAATAATGGTGTCATATGGTGTGATTGTTTCTGTTTCCTTTAGTTGTTGATCTGTAATATGTTGAGCATACACTAGTGTTTATTTTCAGTATTTACATTGTAAATAACTTGTTAAGGAAAATAACAAGTAGCTAGGAATAAATCAGATAAAGTGCATGGAGGGTTTCTAAGTAAACTTAGAAACTTCAACATCGTATCAGAGCGTGATTGCAGATCACAGAAGGACTAAGGACATCATTCGAGCAAAGCAATAGCAACAGAAACAGTTGTCCTGAGGTGACAGAAGTTGTTTCTAGCAAAGCAGCAACAGAGAAAGGGTGACGCAGTGCTTGCGTCATCAAGGGTGAGCCGAGAACAGGGAACGCATAGACTAAGGAAGGCAAAGAGAGCCTCACACAGAGCCACGCAATAGTTGGGAGGGCTGACACAGTTGGCTGAGGAGGCCGGGTTGTTGGTGCCAGGATTATGCAAAGCCTTGGAGCTCTCAACTTCAAGTTGGTGTGGTTTAGAAGGCTGTGGGAATATTGCAGAGTGGAGCTAGTGAGGTACTCTAGTTAGAACAGTACCTAACAGAGCAAGGCTAATAGGAGTTGCTACCGAGGGTTTCTAGCCGAGGAACCCGGATCAATGGTGCGATTACACAAGACGATCAGAGCAGGGGACATCTCGACAGCAGCAGAAGGATTTCCAAGAGGGAAATCAGGACTCAGAGGGAGTCCAGAAGAGAACTTCCAAACGGGAAATAGAGACTCAGAGGAGTCGAACAAAGAACTTCCAAGAGAGAAGTAGAGGAGCATCATGGCACTACACGGAGTAAGAGACCAGGATAGACTGGACGGAGCGTCGAACTTCGCAGTCTGGAAGGCCAGAATCTTAACCGTACTTGACAAAAATCATGTCAAGAACTTCTCCTTGAAAGTAACAGCTATCCTAGTCGACTCCAATGATAACGACAATTACGAGGAAGCAATGGCGAGGGCCAAGCGCATCATCCTTGACGGGGTCAAGGATCATATAGTACCACACATAACCGAGAAGGAAACGGCATTTGAGATGTGGGAGGCTCTCAAGAAATTGTATCAGCATACTTCTGTGTAGATAAGATAAGATAAGATAATCTTATTAATGTCCAACGAATGACCACAAAGTAGGTCAAAGGGACTGTAGGTTACAAAAGGGGGGTCGTGCCCAGTAGGAGAACCAAATGGTCTCCTCATAAAGACAAATACTGAAAGAAATATAGAAAAATAAAATAATATAAAGACGAAGCGGGTCGGGAAGAGCGTATGGAGCTCCGATCCCAGCCTCGCCGACTGATCTCTAGACTGCGTCGCAGGATCACTGGTGAGGAAGACCCTGGGGGACGCGAATGTGGGAGTCCGATACTCCTAACATCCGAGGTCGAGAGAGGAGAACTGTGGGTAGTTCAGTAAGGTTTGCTGGCTTGAAATAGTGGGCACTGGTTGCCTCCCATTGTGTTGTCTCCGTGATCTAATGATCCTGGACTGCCTTTCGCGGAGATGCCTGGCGCGGTTCTGCTGCTGGGTCCTCGTAAGCAAGGGGCTTCTCCTCTTAACTGAACGAGGGTTCGTCGATATGTGTGAGCCGACTTGGTCGGTATTCTCACTGGTTGATCTCTTGACTCCTCGGGCTGAGGGAAGTGTACTGAAGAAAGAAGTGATCTGACGAGTAGTGTTGGGTCGGACGGGAGGCTGGAGGATATGCTCCCGATGCTTAAGAGTCTCCTGGATGTAAAGTGCGATGCATCTCTGGTCCGTGTAGTTGTAGAAGCTGGAAAGGGTATTCGGTCCTCTGAATAGACAGTGAAAGCAACCTCTGATCTCATAATATATCGGACACCCGAAAACGAAGTGCCATTCGTTTTCCACCTCCTGTGTATGGCATAGCCGGCAAATCCTGTCAACTCTCTCTATCTGGTGGTCTGTCTCTACCTGAAACCTGTGTGATCCAACTCTGAACTGTCCGAGGGGGATCCGGAGAGCATGCATCCAATGTCGAAGCGTGTACTGGGGGCGAACTATAAGCCCGTTTCTGATACTCAAAAAGTGTTCTGCATAAAAAGCCATTTTCGGACGTAGACCCCCCGGGGGGTCAATCCATGTGATCTGGATAAACTGTCTGTAGATGTCTTCCTTGATGATTTTATTGAGTTCCTGCTTGGGGGGGAGTCCTCTGGGGGCGTTCAAGGAGTACTGAAAGGGGGGGAGATGATCTATATGGAGTCCCACTGCTTTGAGGAACTTTGAGACCCCTGTATACCAACATTTGGTTTTCCCTGGTTGTGTGCGGTCGATGTCCTCAGAAGAGCAGTAGGCTAGATAAGGGTACCTGTCTCGCCCTTTCAAAGTGTCTGCGAAGCTCCGAACTCGGTGGAGAAAGGAGACCAGTCTGAAAGCGGTCTCAAGGCGGAAGGGCTGTGCACCAAATTCGGCCAGAATGATTTGTTGTGGGATGGTACACTTGCAACGGATAATGCGTCGGAGGAGGAGAGTTTGGACTCTCTCAACTGTCGCCCAGTCTGACTCCAGTAAGGAAGGGCCCCAAATTTCCGATCCGTACAAGACTGTGGGTCGGATCAAGGTGTCCATAAGGCTCAACTTTGACGAGATGTCCTGGAAGTGATGGCGGAAACATTGTCTCTCCAATATGGCTAGAGAGCCATACCCCTTATTGATTCGAGGTTGCAGAGCTGGCCGCATACTGAACCGGGGGCCCGAAAAATGTACTCCCAAGTACGTGTAGCTATTGGTAATCTCCACTGTCTTTCCCTTGAAGAGGAACTGGAAATCCTGAGACTTCTTCGTCCCATTGAAGATTATTACTTTTGTCTTATCCAGGTTTACTGTCAATTTCCGGAGATCACAGAATAGTGCTAATGCATCCAGCTGTCTCTGGAGCCCTTCTGGTGATGAAGATAAAAGTGCAATGTCATCTGCAAAATGTAAGATATAGATCAAAACATGATGAAGATAGCAACCGTCAGACTCCTGTATGTGTTCCCGTAGAAAAGTTTCGAGCTCATCAATATATATCCCAAAGAGGGTGGGGGAGAGTGGGCACCCCTGCTTGACTCCAATCGTGCTCCTGATGAATTCAGATAGTCCCCCTACAGTGCGAAGATGGCCCAGGACAGACTCGTAAAGACGCATAACAGCAGTCAGCTGGGAATGTGAGGTACTGATATCTTTGAGTCGCTGAAGAAGGTCCTCTCTCGGGACTGAATCAAAGGCCTTCCGGAAGTCCACAAAGCAGCAATACACCTTCGAGGACCGGTGGCGTGCTTCCTCGATCACAGCACGGAGTGTAAAGATGTGGTCAATGGTTTGGTGATCTGGTCTGAAACCAACTTGGCCTCTGGCTCTGAGATCTCTTTCTTCGAAATCACCGGAAAGCTTTCTGTGAAGGATAGTGGCATAGAGTTTAGAGAAAGTATGACCCACCATAATTGTCCTGTAGTTGTTGGGGTCCGATGTATTCCCTGACTTATGGATGGGGTATATAATATGATGGAACCATATGGGGGGGAACCCATCTCGGACTACATGGTTGCATAGATCTGCCAGGTATCCAACTAGGGGTCGTAGGCCATGCTTGAAAAATTCGGCTTGGAAACCTTCTTCATCCACTGCTTTGCTGCTATTCATCGCCCAAATGGCTTCTCTGACATCTTTATCGGTGAAAAGGTGGCAGGACAGGGGAGGAGATGTGACCTGTATCTGGGACTGAAAGGGAATGTCATAAAGACGAGAGGTGTGAGAGAACATGGAGATTGGGTCGAGATCAGTGGGAGGAGGAGAACGCCGGGGTAGGATCTTGCCCCAGAATTGCTTAGGGGAATGGGTAAGGAGGGCGGAAAGCTCCCTTCTTTGTTGGGAAATGTACTGTCTTTTTTTGTGGCAGAGAAGGCGACGGTAGTTCTTTTGGATGGCAGAATAAAAGGGAAGGGACTGACGAAAGGCATGGCGGAGATCCTGGTGGAGGAGTTTACACTCTGTATCGTACCATTTGTTCATAGGGGAAGTTCCTGTAGAGAAGAATGCTACTTGAAAATCAGTTGAGGTCGTATCAGATGAAGAACAAAGAGCCGATTGACACCTTCCTCGGAGGACTGAATGAGATCGGAATCAGTTGACTGCTATAGAAGTGACATCGAATCAAGAGTTGATGGTAAGGACAACCCTGAATGCCGTCTCAGAAGACAGGGAGGTATTTGTCCAAAGTATACTGGGTGTTGTCGCACAGATTGTCACGACAACGCTCAGACCGGGGACTGTCACTCTAATCCCCGATCTCTCCGTTTAAGCCTGTTTCCCGCGGCTCACGGGGGTAGACCCTGTAAGGAAATGGACGACCAACTGTGAACCAGTTGGATTGGGAGACACGAAAAACAAGCACTAAATTGATTTTATTAATTTAATGGACCAGTGCCTTATGGGTTTGATGCTTAAACGATTACTTACTAGATATTGCAGAAATGTAAACCGTGCACAACAATCATTTATCATCAAATAACTTTGAATAATGCAAGATATCCAGTAATTTCACAATGCTTTAACGATGATCTAGCAGTTTTGAAACTCCGAAAAGATAAAGCTTGACATATAACCATGTAAATTTGAACATTGACCAGATATTACATTCAACCATGCCAAATCACGTAAAAGATGATAAACATTAATCCCACATCAAAATTTTAGCCTCAGCAAGAAAAATAGAACGTGAAAAAATCCCGAGCGAAGACTTCATCTGGCAAAATATTTCCCAAAAATTTTATGATAAAATAAATTTTTAAAAAAACTAAAAAAATCTAAACTAAAACAAAATTTAAAATTTAATCTAAAATCCAAATAAAAGAAACTTTTATTATCCTTTTTTTTATATTTTTATGATTTTTTAAAAATTAAAAAAAAAAAAAAATTAGATTTTTTAATTTTTAAAACAAAGTCTAAAAAGAAAAAATCTAATTTAAATCTAACAATTAAAAAAAAAAAATCAAATCTAAACTATGGAAGCATTAAATTCCTAAAGGATTACAAGAAAACCTAAAAACCCTAACTAAGAATTAAAGGAAAATTTTTATGAATTTTTTAATTTTAAATAAAATCAAACTCAAAATAAACCTAAACGATCTAAAAAATAACACATACATATATTAAAATAAAACTAAAACTGAAAAATTTAAAAAAAAATTTAAAAAAAACGATTTTGGTTACGCTATAAAAAAAATGACGAATCGATTTGCGTTAGCACCTGTAATCGAAAACTTAAACCAGGAATAACCTTCACGCAAAGGCTTAACCCTAACTGCAATGATACAAAAAGAATCGATTCACGCTGGAGCCAAAGGCAATTACTTTGGGCGAATGGAAACTCACGCGTAACAGTTCATGCGTTGGCTAGGTAATGAAAAACGATTTTTTTTTAACTGTGTATTTCCAGGTTTAAGGGAGTCGACATGAGGAGGAAGGGTGGAATGGCTGAGATCACTTGGAGATTGGTGCGGGTATAGAAGGCTGTGGACGGGAGCAGATTCGTATTGCAGATGGCGTATGGTGAAATGGAGACGCATGGATACAGCGGCGTGGAGTTTGAATGCAGATGGAGGCTGTATGCAACAGTTAGGGAATGCAGATTGAAGGCCTGTACAGCACTGAGGGAGCAACCACAAAATTTGAAGCGTTTCTTGCTGCGTGTGTTTATAGGTTTTGGGGGCAGCATAGGGAGTATAGCACAGGTTTACTGATACATTTGAAGAAGAGCAGCCAGAAACCCTTGAAGGACCTTTAAATTTGCCTTGCTTCAGATTCAATTTATGAAAACCCCAAAATTTCTCCAGATCTGAGACAAACACTTCTGCAAAAAAGCTATTTTCTGGGGCCAGATCTGGATGAAAGAAATTTTTACCAGTCCTGTAACCTGCAAATGGAAAACAAAACCCGGAAGATATATGCAAAAAAAATGAAACCCTGTAAACCGATTAAAAAAATTTCAAAATTATAGCTCTACAAAGCCAGATTTGTCAGTTATCATCAAAATATTTTCAGAACTTCAGATTGCTAATGAAAATACTTAGGAAGTCTCTCATGCAATTCAGAAAAATAAACTAAATGATTAATCTAGGATCAAAACTAGCTAGGCTCTGCAAGAAATGCGTGTGGGAGTTGGCTGGTTCAGCCGAGAACTTCCCCAAACACCCACGGATCTTCTTCAACAAGATTTTCCTGCACAGCTCACTTTAATCATCAATAAAGAGAGAAAAAATAGTACTAGATCTCCAATGCAATAGAGATACCTGCCATTACTTTAGAAACCCTAATACCATTCAAACCCTAGCATGTGAACAAGATACCTATGCTTAACAATACTCTTCATTAAGCTGTTATTAATGGCTGAAAATTAAAATATGCAAAAAACAAAATAGCTCACAGCACTTCAAGAGAGTAACACCAGCAAGATTTCGACCCCAAAGTCTTTCTTTATTAGCACCAGAAAATTTTTACAAGAGAGCTTCTTCAGCACAAAACTCAGATCCAAAATAATGATCTCAAATGACCCCTAGCACCCTATTTAAAAGAAAAATTCCCAACGACTAGTTTGAGTGATCCATGTCAAACTAATCTCGACCGTCGATGAGGATCAAGACATCTCCTAATTTCATCCGTCGAATTTTTTAATGCATTAAAAAAATTGAAATTCCCAAAATATTATTTTTTTAAGTTTTTATTCTATTTTAAAAGTATTATTATTAATTATGATATTATTATTATTATTATTTTTTTTTTTAATTATTTTTTATTTTTTTTTTATTATGGATCATCAAACTCAGCCTTTGGAAAAATTTTCCTAGGACCTAGGACTTAAGACCCATGAGGGGATTAAAACATCTCCTAACCCTCAAGACACTTTACATTATGACTTTTACAATTTTACATCTTCAAGGGGGAAAAGCCCTTTGACATGGACCCTCATAGACCACCCAGTACTGCGACCAAACATAATCTAGCAGATCAACGCACTAGGATTCTCCTAAGACTCTAATGATAAAATTCATTCCGACTTTGGGGTCAAGTTGAAGGAAAACTTTGCCGACCATGGATCGGTGAGACAAAAAACCTTCCGGAACGTAGATTGTCACTAGAAAATTAGGTCCACCTAGGCAATTTACATACATAACTCAACTCTGCTAAGATTATTTACAATTCAAAATGCAAACTGGGTTTACAACTTAATATGATTAAGGTCGATGATGACTGTCGAATGGCACGAACATGTCGATCAAGCGCTATCCCTTTTTGCGAAAAAAAAGGGGGTGTACTGCTATGGGTAGTTGACACGCAGTGGTCAACATCTGGCTCTACTTGGGGACACGTTGCTGCACTGTAGGAATGTGAGAATCCAGAATTTG
>APFE030422914.1:0-23009 GCA_000404065.3 Pinus taeda | reverse complement strand
TCCTGAAACCGCTTGAAGACCTCACTCTTGGTCTTCAAGAAATAAATCCAGGTCCTCCTGGAGTGATCATCAATGAATAAAACATAGTACTCATATCCACTCAAGGAAACATGAGACATCTGGCCGCTCACATCATAATGAATCAAATCAAGTATCCCAGTCGCTCTGCTATCACTGTTGGGAAAAGGGGATTTGGCAAACTTGCCCATAGCACATCCTCTACAAGTATCAAAGTGATCAGTACTGAAATCTGGCATACCTGTAGTGATCTCCCGCAAGGTCCTCAAAGCTCCATGATACATATGTCCCATCCTGCGGTGCCAAATCTCACACTGCTCAGAGCTGCTAGCTCTGTTGTCGGTACTACTACTCAATGCCAAAAGGGGCTGGAATGCAAACTTGTACACCTTTGCATGGCGTACACCTATCACTCTAGCTGAATTAGCTGGAGCGCCCCTGGGATACATCAACACCTGTCCTCCCCTGAACAGTACCTCATATCCTCTGTCCTCCAAAGCTGAGACAGATATGAAGTTCTTCCTCATCCCTGGCACATAAAGAACCTCTGTCACTTTCAAGGGAGGTTTGGACTCCCTCTGAAATGTCAGTGTCCCCACCCCGACTGCTCTAACAACTCTGCCATCACCGAGTACTACCTCAATATCAGTGCCACTCTTTGAAAGCTCCGAGAAGTACTCACGGACTCCTGTCATATGACGTGAAGCCCCACTGTCTATATACCAGATACCTGTAGATGCTCCGCTAATCGAGGGAAAAGCCTGCTCCCTCTGAACCTGTATGGCAGGTGATCCTGCACTAGAGGACTCACACATAGTGAATGCAAACTCTCGGTCAAAACGACCTGCAAAGTCCTCAATCTCTGCTGAAGCTGCCAAACTCTGGTCCTTCCCCTTCTTCTTCTTCTCCGGACACACAACTGCATAGTGTCCCATCTTTGACAATTCCAACATTTCACCTTGGAATAGTCCTTCTGTGTGTTTACCTGTTTACCTTTACCTTTGCCTTTGCCCCCACCACTGCTTGTGGAAGTCTGCTTCTTCCCTTTTCCTTTCTTGCCTCCTGCTACCAGTGCTACATCCTCATCCTGCTCAACTGGCTTGGCTGCCCCAAGCTGACCTTTCCTGATCTCTGTCTGAATGCAATCATCCCAAAACCTCTCCCATGTGGGAAGGGTCTCACGTGCACAAACCCCATCAGCAAAGTTCATCCATGAACGGGGGAGGCCATTTACCGCAATCCGCACCAACTCAGTGGGTGGAATGGCCTCTCCAATCGCTGCCAACTCATCTCTCACATTAGTAATCTTAGTGAGATATCCAGCTGCACTATCATTGCCCATCTTAATGTTCTTCAGTTTCTCCTTCATAACCATTTTCCGGTTCTCATTGGTACTCTGGTAGAGATTGGACAATGTTGTCCACATCTCATGGGCATTGCTCTTTCCTCTCACATGAGGAATGCAATGGTCTTTGATTCCGTCTATAATCAACCTCTTACCCTTGTTGTTCTTTTTATTATAAGCAGCCAACTGAGTAGCATCAGTAGGCATAACAACAGGGGTCTGTGTGGTATGCACCATGATATCCCAGACTTCTGCCTCCTCAAAGATACTTTGCATTCTCTCATTCCAAACACTGTAATTTGTATGCCCATCCAAACTATCCTCCACCCTCAATCCCAATGACATCTTGTTGTCCTAAAACTGAAAAATAGCACTGTTGTAGTAAAGATAAAACTTGTTGTTTATGAAAAATCAGCTTGCTGGAATTTTCTGAGTGAAAAATCAGCCGCTGTAATTTTTCTCTTTTGTTGTCTCAAACTGCCCTTCAGCACTCAAGCTCTGATACCATGTTAAAATTTCTGTTTTCCCACCCCGGTTTTCAGTTTCTCCTTATTTCTCCCATGTAGTTAAATGCCCTTTCCCATAACCATACATTCAACAAGCTGAAAAAATAAATTTGCTAAAAACACAAATTCTGGAAAATTTACAGAATGCTGGAAATTGCAGAAATAAAATCAGCAATAATAAACAGCCATTAAAACACATTAAAACACTGATATTTTTGGTCAACGTGACCCTGGAAAAACCCCCTACAACTCTTGGGGAAAACCAGTTTGAGAGCTCTTCTTTATTTCTGAAAAATGTCTTTTTACAGTAAGAGAAATATTCAGCAAAAATCAGCAAGCAAACTTTTACAACTTATCTCAACCTCGCTGAAAAACTGCCCTGCTGAAACTTCGTTGTTGTTACTCCGCTACTGAAACTCCACTGATGATACTCCGCAGCTCACTGTCCAGAAATCTCCCTTGCTCTCTTGCTCTCCTTCTCTCAATATGCTCATGAAAGAATTGAATTGAATGTGATCTTTTCCTCCTTTTCCTCCCTTAATATAACTCCAAGTAACTTTTGGGTGATCCAAGTGACTTTTGGTGATCTCTAAATCCAATGGCTGAAATAGATTTAGATCAATGGCTGAGATTAAATGCTCATTTAAATCTCACTTTCTATTTTTTAATTCACCCCACTTTAATAAAGACCCACTTAGTCATTTATTTCCAAGTCACTTTTCCTTTCTAATTTTTCATTGACTTTATAAAAGTCACTTTAAAATTAGACTTAGTAACTTTATCACTTAAAGTCACTTTTAAATTAGATTTAACTTTATAAAATTATAAAGTCACTTTAGGAGAAAAATTAAAATCTTTTGGACACTCTTCCCTAGGCCAAAGATCAAAGCCTAAGGGAACTACCTGTCCTCCTGTACCAAATTTCAACATAATCCATGATGAATAACAAGGGACCAAATGTATGATAGAAAGAGATCTCTGCTCAAGAAAATTAACAAATGAAAGAAGTGGAGACGCCACTTGAACAATGAATCTAATTCTAGGATCCAAAAAGCAACCAACAGGCAGATATGAGGGAGGCTTCTTGTCTGGGAAAAATAAGAAAATGGAGTCGCCACCCAAACAAGAAACAAACTGAAAAGAAACTGTTGATATGACGAAAGGTAAGGTGATGAAAAGATCAAGAGACGCCAAAAATGTTGAATCTGCCAGATCAAATGAGAGATGAGAAAGATGAAAGAATGATGAGAGATGAGACGATGAATGTCGTTGAAACGCCAAGGTCAAAAGAACTCTGTCCGCGGCAACGGCGCCAAAAAAAGTTGTTGCATAGATTGTCACGACAACGCTCAAAACGGGGACTGTCACTCTGATCCCCGATCTCTCCGTTTAAGCCTGTCTCCCACAGCTAAGGGGGGTAGACCCGGTAAGGAAATGGACGACCAACTGTGAACCAGTTGGATTGGGAGACACGAAAAACAAGCACTAAATTGATTTTATTAATTTAATGGACCAGTGCCTTATGGGTTTGATGCTTAAACGATTACTTACTAGATGTTACAGAAATGTAAACCGTGCACAACAATCATTTATCATCAAATAACTTTGAATAATGCAAGATATCCAGTAATTTCACAATGCTTTAACGATGATCTAGCAGTTTTGAAACTCTGAAAAGATAAAGCTTGACATATAACCATGTAAATTTGAACATTGACCAAATATTACATTCAATCATGCCAAATCACGTAAAAGATGATAAACATTAATCCCACATCAAAATTTTAGCCTCAGCAAAAAAAATAGAACGTGAAAAAATCCCGAGCTAAGACTTCATCTGGCAAAATATTTCCCAAAAATTTTATGATAAAATAAAATTTTAAAAAAACTAAAAAAATCTAAACTAAAACAAAATTTAAAATTTAATCTAAAATCTAAATAAAAGAAATTTTTTATCCTTTTTATATTTTTTATGATTTTTTAAATAATTATGATTTTTATTTTTTTAAACAAGTCTAAGATAATCTAATTAAACTAACGATTTAAAAAAAATAATCAAATTCTAAACAGAAGATTAATTCCTAAAGGATACAATAAACCCTAAACCCTAACTAAGAATTAAAGGAAAATTTTTATGAATTTTTTAATTTTAAATAAAATCAAACTCAAAATAAAAAAATAAATAAACCTAAACGATCTAAAAAAATAACGCATACATATATATATATATTTTTTTGTAAGCTGGGGCGGACTCTCCGATTTACATGTCCATTAAGTACCCCTCAACGGGGGAAGGGTAGCCCAAGATTTGAACCCAAGACTTCCGGTTCGGTGAGACTTCATTTCCACGGCCATTGCCGCTTGAGCTACCCCATGTGGACATAACGCATACATATATTAATATAAAACTAAAACTGAAAAATAAAAAATTGAAAAAAAACGATTTTGGTTTTAACCTGAACCTACGCTATAAAAAAATGACGAATCGATTTGCGTTAGCACTTGTAATCGAAAACTTAAACCAGGAATAACCTTCACGCAAAGGCTTAACCCTAACTGCAATGATACAAAAAGAATCGATTCACGCTGGAGCCAAAGGCAATTACTTTGGGCGAATGGAAACTCACGCGTAACAGTTCACGCATTGGCTAGATAATGAAAAACGCTTTTTTTTTTAACTGTGTATTTCCAGGTTTAAGGGAGTCGACGTGAGGAGGAAGGGCGGAATGACTGAGATCACTTGGAGATTGGTGCGGGTATAGAAGGTTGCGGACGGGAGCAGATTTGTATTGCAGATGGCGTATGGTGAAATGGAGATGCATGGATACAGCAGCGTGGAGTTTGAATGCAGATGGAGGCTGTATGCAACAGTTAGGGAATACGGATTGAAGGCCTGTACAGCACTGAGGGAGCAACCACAAAATTAGAAGCGTTTCTTGCTGCGTGTGTTTACAGGTTTTGGGGGCAGCGTAGGGAGTATAGCACAGGTTTACTGATACATTTGAAGAAGAGCAGCCAAAAACCCTTGAAGGAGCTTTAAATTTGCCTTGCTTCGGATTCAATTTATGAAAACCCCAAAATTTCTCCAGATCTGAGACAAACACTTCTGCAAAAAAGCTATTTTCTGGGGCCAGATCTGGATGAAAGAAATTTTTACCAGTCCTGTAACCTGCAAATGTAAAACAAAACCCGGAATATATATGCAAAAAAAATGAAACCCTGTAAACCGATTAAAAAAATTTCAAAATTATAGCTCTACAAAGCCAAATTTGTTAGTTATCATCAAAATATTTTCAGAACTTCAGATTGCTAATGAAAATACTTAGGAAGTCTCTCATGCAATTCAGAAAAATAAACTAAATGATTAACCCAGGATCAAAACTAGCTAGGCTCTGCAAGAAATGCGTGTGGGAGTTGGCCGGTTCAGCCGAGAACTTCCCCAAACACCCACGGATCTTCTTCAACAAGATTTTACTGCACAGCTCACTTTAACGATCAATAAAGAGAGAAAAAATAGTACTAGATCTCCAATGCAATAGAGATACCTGTCATTACTTCAGAAACCCTAATACCATTCAAACCCTAGCATGTGAACAAGATACCTATGCTCAACAATACTCTTCATTAAGCTATTATTAATGGCTGAAAATTAAAATATGCAGAAAACAAAATAGCTCACAGCACTTCAAGAGAGTAACACCAGCAAGATTTCGACCCCAAAGTCTTTCTTTATTAGCACCAGAAAATTTTTACAAGAGAGCTTCTTCAGCACAAAACTCAGATCCAAAATAATGATCTCAAATGACCCCTAGCACCCTATTTAAAAGAAAAATTCCCAACAGCTAGTTTGAGTGATCCATGTCAAACTAATCTCAACCGTCGATGAGGATCAAAACATCTCTTAATCTCATCCATCGAATTTTTTAATGCATTAAAAAGTTGAAATTCTCAAAATATTATTATTTTATTATTTTTTAAGTTTTATTTTTATTTATATTTTTTTTTATTTTTTTTTATTTTTATTTATATTTTTTTTTTTTATTTTTATAATATATATTATATATATATATATATATAATTATATATATATTTTTTTTTTTTTTTTTTTTTTTTTTTTTTTTTTTTTTTTTTTTTTTTTTTGGATCATCAACTCGCCTTTGGAAAACTTTCCCTGGGACCTAGGACTTAAGACCCATGAGGGGATTAAAACATTTCCTAACCCTCAAGACACTTTACATTATGACTTTTACAATTTTACATCTTCAAAGGGGAAATGCCCTTTGACATGGACCCTCATAGACCACCCAGTACTGTGACCAAACATAATCTAGCAGATCAACACACTAGGATTCTCCTAAGACTCTAATGATAAAATTAATTCCGGCTTTGGAGTCAGGTTGAAGGAAAACTCTGCCGATTATGGATCGGTGAGACGAAAAAACTTCCGGAACGTAGATTGTCACTAGAAAATTAGGTCCACCTAGGCAATTTACATACATGACTCAACTCTGCTAAGATTATTTACAATTCAAAATGCAGACTGGGTTTGCAACTTAATATGATCAAGGTCGATGATGACTGTCGAATGGCACGAACATGTCAATCAAGCGCTATCCCATTTTGCGAAAAAAAAGGGGTTGTACTACTATGGGTAGTTGACACGCAGCGGTCAACACTGGGCAAAGGGACTCTCCCACCTTGGGATGAGATGTGGGCAACTCTTTGCCAGGAAGAGATCAGACGGCAGTCGAAGACAGGTAGCAGCAACAAGGGGATCAAAGTCAAGCAAGAGGAGGAAGATGTTGCCTTAGCATCTGATGGAAAGTAGGAAAAGCGGAAGAAGAAAGATCTCTCCAAAATTAAGTGCTTCCACTATGGGGAGCAAGGTCATTATGCGACCCAGTGTCCGAAGAAGAAGAGTAAGGGAGAGTCTTCCGAGACTAAGGCAGTGCTAGCACGGGCAAAGAATGAAGTTTTGACAGACAATGACTGTGCCATGAGTGCACATGCGCCACTTGAGCAGAAGTGGGGAGACATCCTACTATAGTCAGGTGGACTACAGGCGATGAGGGGCAGGATCCTCAAGGCGCCCAGCCTCTTGGATTAGACCTTGCTATGGGAGCCCCAACGAGGAGTAGCAGGACTGGCTGATGTGGGTGGAGACGGATGCGGATGGAATGGCAGAAGAGAGCTACAGTGCAAGAGTCCCGAGACAATGCGAGGCTAGCAGGCTGCAACAATGCAAAATGCACAGGAGTGTTGCACCAGTGCAGGATGGCACAGAGAGGTGTGCAATGGTGCGAGATGTAGGGAGTTGTTGCGGCAGTGCAGAGGTCAGAGAGGGAGCACTTGTCAATGGAAGAGGGAGCTTCAGCATCAGTGGGTGTCTGTAGCCCAACAAAGAGGTCAGATTGGGAGATCAGTTACTTACTTCTTAGTAACTGAGTTGCAGTGCTGCAGTGGGCAGCACAATACAGCATGATGAGAGGAGGTGCAGTGATGGGAGAAAGGACCAGCAGCAGCACGAATGTAGAGGGAGTTGTCGTACAGATGCAGCAATGGCAATGGCAGAACCATGAGCAACAGTAGAGGATGCAGCAGTGCAGAGAAAGCCCTAGCATCAGCACAGGTACCGATGCCGGATGATCAGAGTAATATTCAGAGAGTATTGCTAGAGCACAGTCCTTGCTAAGAGGGAGTGTTGATTTCGGGTAGCATCGGATGTGCTCTAGCTACGAAATTTGGTGGAGAGGTTGGGGCACATGAGATCTCCAATACCTAGAAAGGGTTCGGGCAAATTCTAAACAGTTCAAGAGATATTAACATAATTAATATTTTAATGGAGTCCCCAAGTCTAAACTTAGGGAAAATAAAATATTAATGGAAATTAATATGAAACTGTGTTAGAATGGTCCAAAAGACATGGATCAAGTCAGATCTAATCTTAGTCGTTGATTAGGGACTTAATCTCGGTCGTTGATATGTCAACAGGAAAAGTATAAGAGGAGGCTTGAGAGTCACTTGGAGAACACACCAAAGAGATCAGTCATTTTATTCTCTAGAGCGAGGTTTGCTAAGATAAATAGAATTAGTGATCAGGAGATGCAGCTGAGGGGCATTTCAGTACAGAGAGACAAAGAGGCAGAGATAGTGCCTGGAGAACAGCGCAGTAACCAGGGAGAGTGACGCAAAGCCAGCCAGGGCTCACGCAAGGCCACGCAGAGGCAGTTGAGAACTACGCAGAGCCTCAGAGAGACCATCATTGCTAACACAGAGGGCCAAAGGGCTGATGCAGGGCCTCCTAAGCCTGACGCAGACCCATTCGGGGTGACGCAGAGCCAAAGCTGGCAGAGAGGGGCTGACGCAGTCCAGAGAGAGGCTAATGCTGGGGTTTCTGGGGCAACTTTGTGCTAAGTAGCTGCCCGAAGGTTTATCCGGGGTTTCAACCAAGAGATTTGTCAGAAACTGAGAGGTATTGCTGCCAAGGAAATTCTTTGTTGGGTAGGGCTAGTTTCGGCACCCAGATTGTACTCCGATACTGCTTAATAAGAAAACTCTCAGGTAGCTGCACTGGTTTTCCCACATTGGGTTTTTCCGGAAACATTGGTCCAAAAATAATGGTGTCATATGGTGTGATTGTTTTTGTTTCCTTTAGTTGTTGATCTGTAATATGTTGAGCATGCACTAGTGTTTATTTTCAGTATTTACATTGTAAATAACTTGTTAAGGAAAATAACAAGTAGGTAGGAATAAATCAAATAAAGTGCATGGAGGGTTTCTAACTAAGTAAACTTAGAAACTTCAACAATGACTTGTTTGTCCCATGTCATTTTACTAACTTTCTTCATGATATGCCGGAAGAAGCCATTCATAAATTGCCTTTGTTCTCGGGTGGTGATTCAACCACTGCTAGAAAGCATCTCTCTAGGGTTACTCATATAATAACTAGATATTGTCTTCCTTCACAATATAATCATAAAGATGTCAAGATGTGTCTATTTGTCTTTTCTTTAAAAGGTGATGCTTTGGATTGGTTTTGTAATTGTCGTGAGGATTCTTTCGCTTCTTTAAAATATATCATAAATTCTTTTAAAGATAGATATGGAAATCAAGGTGGCTTGCCTTGTGCCCCTCGTACTATGCAAAAGGATGAAAGTGATCTTATAAAGAACCCAACTATCAACGAAATATTTCAAGACAATTCTCCATATCAAAACATGCCATGTTGCAGACATTGTGAATGTTCTCATGATGAATCCAATTGTACCATTGCAAGACAAATCCATGATAATGGAAAAGCAGAAACAAGTTGTCAAATCAGTATTGACAATAAAAGGGAAAATGATAAGCATCTTATTAGAGAAGTAAAGCAGCTGGTAAAAGAATCAAGACAAAATTATAGTTGATTACACCAAGGATATGAGAACTTTGTACACCCAAATAGAAAAACGTGATGAGGAGATAGAAATCATGAAAATTAATCACTTTGATCACATAGCCACCATAGTAGGAAAGTGTGCTCAAAAAATGGAAGCTATGAGGAATGACATGTAGAATCATCATGAGAAAGAAATTAGTACTATACAAGTAAATCATAACATAATGATGAAGGACATGGAAGTTGGTCAGATTTCTCTTCAGAACAGATTGTTAGCCATGGAGGAAAAGCAAGTGCAATTAATGGAAGATATGGAAGCTAGTCAGATATGTTTTTAGAATAAATTATTGACCATGGAGGAAGACCATGCCAAGGAAATCAATGCTATGAAGGTTGAACACTCTAACCAGATTCATGCCATCAAAATCGAAAATACCATTCTTCAAGATAAGCTGCATATGATGAAAAACACACAGGTTCCAAGATTTCAGGTTAGACCAAAGCACAAAGGATTTGTCACGACTCAGATCTCTCAGTCCACCAAATCATTTCCCATCTCATCGCAAGGAGGTTACTTTTCCCAATACTGACAAGTCGACTTTGGTTAAGGAAGACTGAGCTTATGTATCACCATTAACAGAATATATTCAGAATAAGGTTGGGCATACTTCAAATTCTTCAAATCTTTCATCCAAACATCTTCAAGATCAGGACAGGAAATCTATAGTGGTCTCATTGTTGACATCACAGCCCGTCCAGAAGAAGAGAAAAAAGCAGAAAAGCAGAAGAAAGAGATTTGATGCATCTGATGGCCGAGAGCAACTCGATTTTCAGATAAGACATAGTCCTACGATATGCAGGATCGAGCATGGCACATCAAAAAAGCAACAGACAGATTTACCAGCAAATAGGCAAATGCTCAATATGTGCTATATTGAACACATCTGATGCCATGGGACATCCTTTGTATTGTATTTCTAACATACATCTTGTCATTTTAGCATTTTATTTTTGTTCTTAGACTAAGTTTACATTTCATGTTTGTAGAATTCTTACAAAGCTTCTATTTTATATAATCTTATATGATGATTTTTGGATTATATTTGGATGGACGCTACTTATGTCATTTTGTGTTTTCTTTAGGTGCAAATTCTGGATTCTCACATTCCTTCGATGAAACAACATGTCCCCAAGTAGAGCCATATGTTGACCACTCCATGTCAACTACCCCAAAGCTATACATTTTTTCGCGCATGGATTTCCATCGTGTCCGAGAACTCAGATGATCCACAGATTCATCATTATTAGCTATATGTACACTGGAGTTTTGTAGTAAGACAAATGTATGTAACAACCTAGGTAAATTTATTTTTCTGCTGACGATTTCTATTCTAGGAGGTTTTTAGTCTCACTGATTCATATGTGTTTCTAAACACAAATGATCGGCAGAGTTTTTCCCTCCAGCCTCACCCCAAAGCTAGGGTGGATTTTGTCATCGAGATTTCAAATGAATCCTAGTGTTATTTATCGAGTCCCTATAGAAGTGATTTGGGAATAATTCTAACTATTTGGTTAAGTTATTTTATTACAAGTCACTTAGTCTACTAAATCATATTTTGTGTCGCAGAAATGGGTAAATATTGAAAGTCTATAACGAATGGATGTTCCCCCTTCATGAGTTAGAAATGTAATATTTCATATAAAAAATATTTAATGCATGGTCCCTCATAGTTAAACACCATGGCTAAATATTAGAGGGTTGGAAAAATTAATAATCCCTTCATGAGTCAATTAATTAAAATTTATGGCTAAAATAAATTAAAATGCTAAAGCCAGAAATTTAATTAATTTAGGTCCTAGGAAAAATTAAATTCTCCAACATTTAAAATTCGTGGGTTTTAAAGTTTTTAATTTTTGGAGATCCACGGCTAAGGGAATATTGAAAATTTCAAGATATTTTGAACCCTTGGGCCATAGTAGTTAAGTCAAAGTCAACTTTTTGCGGCAATTAACTCAAAATAATCATTTTTGAGATAATCAAAAGGAAATTAAAAGTAAAATTTGAATTTCCTCAAAAAGTAACTTTATTTCAACGGTGAGGATTAAAAAATCATTTGATCTTCATCAATGGTTGACATTATTTTGACGGGAATCAAGCCAACTAGCCGTTGGAGAATTTTCCTATAAATGAGAGGCCTCTCTCCATTATTTGCATCCGATTTTTGAATCGTGTACTTGCTCTAAGAAAGCTCTTGTAACTTTTTTCTATTTAATAAAACGCAGAATTTGGGGTTTCAGATCGTGGTGTTCCTCTTTCAGATTTATGTGGTCATATTGTTCTTAATACTTTGCTGCTTTTATTTGCATTCACTGGTTAATAGTCTTTGAGGATTGATCTGTGTACAGGTATCTTGCACAAATTTCTGGGTTTTTCATAATATCATTTTAATTGGATAGAAGTAGCGGGTATCTCTATTTCTTGATAATTTTATGATCATTTTTTAAATCTCTATTAATCTAACAAGCATATTTAAGTGTGCAAAAGTTATCATTCAAAATTTGGGCATTTTGGGAAGTCCTCAGCTGGACCAACTGACTCAGTTTACAGAATCTAAAAGAGCCCACTATTCTTTTAATTTCTGAAGTCATTTTATAGAATATTTTACTTGTAGGGTTTTTCTTGGGCTTGTGCCTCTTTAAAATTTCAAATTTATTGCTAAATATTGTGCAAAAATTTGTTTAAATCTGGTTAATAGATGGTTTTGATCTGTAGATCTGTTAGATCTGTAGAATATTATTGTAGATTTGTAAATACCAAATTTATTAATTCATTGGGGTTTTGGATATTTCATATTTTTGTATAGACATGCTTAGGGTTTTTTCTATCTTTTATTTGTACAGGAATAGATCTGAGAATTGCAGGTGATTTTTGTAGATTCTGGATAGAGATCTAAGCCCCGGAAGGCATCTCCATTTTGTTTGCAGGTTGAAGATAAATTTAAAGAAGAACATAGGCAAAATAAATTTGGGGCCTTGAGGCCCTGCGATGGCCATCTCCAGCTCCTTTCTTAGCATCCCTTTTAGCGTTATGGCCTCCCCTCTTTCACCAAAATTCTCTCACTAATTTTTCCTAAATTTTTTCCTAAAAATGTCCCAAAAAAATTAAACAAAGTTTTTCACAAAAAAATTTCTAAGTTGAAGATTTTCAGTGATTTGGGCGGCATATCTTCAGGGGTCTTCAAGCCCCTAATGGATGACTGATGCACATCCTATAAACCCTTACTCTTTTCATTGATCTAATTGAAAGCAAGATTAATACTAGAATAAAATTTTAGTTATCTGAAATTTAGCAGCAAATTAATTTTCATCTTTCACCGCATTACATTTCAAAAATATAGTTACTTTCATAAACTTTTGCATGTTATTTTCTGAATATTATTTCACTGTTTTTTAAAGTAATTTTCTGAGTTTCTAGATCAAATACATCAATAGATCAGAAAGAATTAAACTCAGAAATTTTCTGAATTTAGCAGCAGATTTAATTTACATTTTTATTGTTGTTTAATTGCAGAAATAGAAGTTAGTTTCAGTAACTTTTGCAAACAAACTTCTGCAAATTGTTTTACTGTTGTTCAGTAGTTCATTTCTGAGTCTTTTAGATCCAATACATCAATAGATCATAAATAATTAAACTCAAAAATTTTCTGAATTGTAGTTATCAGTTTGTTATTTAAAATTTTATGTTGTTATACATAGAAATTTCTGAATATTGCATAGTTACAGGACTGTTGTTTTAGAATATATTGTTGGTTTTAACATTTGATGTAAGAGCAAATTACTAGACTGATAGTTCATTAATATGATTTGAGTTTAAAACATTTAGTTTAATTTCTAAAGTTCATATGTTTTTTACATGCTTATGCAAGTAGGACTAATCTAGTTTTATGCATTTAATGATCTTGGTTGAGTATTTCATACAAATGAATTTTTGAATTTAAAGGCGTTTTATTTTAGCATTTTCTATTTCAGTCCATTGTACATTTTAATAATTATTTGTGCATATTTTACATTTTGCAGTGTTGGTATAAGTACTTGCTTTCACATTTAAATCACCACCTTTCTGAGCCTTAAGTTAAGTAGCATTTAAGACATTTCAGAAATAATTTTAGGCTCTCATTTAACTAAAATTAACCAAGTCCTTGCATTTCACAAAGTTTTAATTTTGCATTTGCATATGAAACAATCAAGTATTTTCAGCAGCAGTTTTCCATCATTTACTTGAACCTTATTTTCTTCGCAAGATAAATGACTCCACAAGGCATTGGTATCACTTTCTTCAAATCCTTTTGAATCCTTAAAAGGTTGCGCAATCTAAAACAAGTATTGGTTGCTTAGTTGTGTCTCCCAGATTGGTTGGTTTCCAACTAATCTTTCTTTTTCCATTTCCATAGGGTCTACCCCCTTAGTCTGCTATTGGGAGACAACTCAAGCAGAGTGATTGGGGATCATTGTGACAGCCCCCAATCTGAGTTTTTGTCGTGGTGCCTAGACATTCTGTGCGACAACAGTGTATCCAATTCCCTTGCTTCCTTTCAGACTTCATTTATTTCTAGACTATCCTTCAACTGGTTAATATTTTTTTGCAATTGTTGTATCTGTGCATCTTTGTCTTTGATTTTAAATTCAAACTATAATTTTAAATTATCAAAACTTTTCTATAACTCGGCAAGTTTTGCTTGCCCTTGTTGCTCAATCACTTGTCTTTCATTTTGGAAATCTTGCTCTAATTGAATAATCCTCTGGTCTTTTTCTTTCATAAGCAGTTCTATTTCCGTTGCTTTGTCAATAGTAGCACTAGCATGAGTTCTTGCACACTGTGAAAGTTTGCTTAATTCTTCATCTGGAGCTGTCTGGACTCCTTTCCAAATAACTTGAAAAGGAGTTTCATCTAAAACTAATGCTTGTGATTGTTCTAGCTTTCTCTTCTTTCTTGACTTGCTCATTACTGCTTTATGTTTTGGACTGTAGAATACATCCAGAGGAGGAATTTCTTCAATCTTTAGGACTATTTCCGATGTGGGAAATGCCCGAATAATTTCCATATCCTTAGCAACAGTGGTTTTATTGGTAGCCTCATCAACATTAGTTTTTTCAGGAGTCTCAGGAATAGTAGTCTTTTTGGGAACCTCAGGAACAGTAGTCTTTTTGGGAACCTCAACAGTGAATGAGGTTGTCCCTTCAGTTTCTGTGACTTGCTCTGTTTCTTTGTCGATTGTTGTATTTACATCCTGAATTTCTTCAGTAGATAAAACATGATTAAATTCCTCCCATACTTCATCCAATTCTTCTTTGATTTTCATCAATTGCTCAACGGTTGTAGTGGCTATCTCTGAAACCTGGGAAATAATTGGATTCTTCGAAGAGGATGTTGAAGTGTTTGAAACGTAAAGCTTCTGTCGAGACTGTCTTAACAAAATTTATGGCAGATGGATTATTCTCTGCTCTCGATATTGATTAAACTTAATCAATTCTTCAGGATTTAAGCGTTCAGCTGCTAACTTTTGAACCATAGAATATTCTAGAACCATCTCAAATAAATCATCGAATTCATCAAGCTTGCTTGAAAACTACCTCATTCGGGCCTGTGGCATGACATCTTTTGCAACACCATTGGGATCATATTGTCTGTTTGGAATGGTTGGAAAACTAAAAGCCTTAATTTGGTCAATTTCAATCTAAGCATCCCTGAGATTTTCCAATGCATAGGTACCACAAGGGATAGGAAAGGAAGGCCAAAGTGTTTTCTGGGCATCCTTGAGCACTTTAGTCAAGCCATTACCAACTATTTGGTACGCAATTTCTTTGGCCAGTAATTTGTTCGACACAAAAAGAGGTAAAACATGAGGATGGGCAAGACTGCCAAAAGCTCGAATATAAGTAAATGTTTCTTCCCCAAACCACTTTCCTAATGGCTTTAAGTCCTTATTATCTTCAGTGGAGAGTCTAGGCGCTTTGCTACCAAAGACCTCTTGGTGCATGGACAGGAAAATTTCATGACAAATTTTATGAAAATGAGGATGATACTTGGTTTGCCACAAGATATCAAGGTAAACAAAAATAGGGGTAAGGTATTGAATTGTCCACTTCCAACCTATAGATGGAAAATCATAAGAAAAACAAATAGCGTCGATGATATAGGCGTTCATAAAGAAAGGGGGAGAAGTTCTTTCAATAACATTGTGCTTTTGTCTGTAATTGCAGATTTGAGTAGTTAAATTATTGGACAAAATATTTGCCCAATCCATGATATAGCCATCACAAGCGGCCTCTATAAGCGGTACCCATTCCTCTGAGAATTTATGTGTATTTGGGTAACCATAGAGATGACACTTCATAGCAGCAATATGAGAGAAAGGACCAACAGTAGAGGGCCGAGGCTAATGAATACATACCCCTGTCTTCTTGTTTGTGTTTGCTTAGGTCCCTCCATTCTTTGATAATATCTGTTGGGTTCAGATTCTGGCATTCTGCTGCATGAACTTCTGGACAAATTGAGTATCATACCTCTTCTGTGGTGGAAGTATATGATACATTTTCCTTAAATCTTCCACCTTGAACAATCCATTGATTGTCTTCTTGGGAGTTAGAAATATTTTGTCTTTAATATTCTGGTTATCAATGACCCATCTTACCATTGTGAAAAATTATGCTGCAGTGACTCATTTATTTTTCCTACTTATTTACAATAATAATTTATTTACCAATGCTTCAGTAAATATCAAAATAAATTTAGTTGCAGACTTCACAAATTATGAACTAAGAAAAGCAAGAGAAACACCAGTACATGAACAATGACATTGACACTTGTTTTTGGACAATAGTCCCCAAAAAAACCCAATGTGGGAAAACTGATGCAGCAAATCTATGGGTTTCTATTATTGGCAGTAAATTTCTGAATACAATCTGGATGCCCCAGATAAATGGCAATCCACTCAGAGAAGATAACTGATAGAAAAATAGTGACAATTTTCTCACACCGAATCTGGAGATTTTGCACTGGCCCCAGCTCCTGGATGACCCACTATGCAGTCTTTGCATGAGCCTACGCAGTCACTGCGTGGCTTCTACGTGGAGACACCTTCTGACTGCATCACCCTTGCCGTTGCTGCGTCTATTGCTGAGAAATGGATATTTCATTTGTCAATCACCTACAGTGATTCCTGACACTGATCTCTGTTATCCCCCAGCAATTTTGTGTCAACCTCCCCCAGTTGTTGTGCTGTCCCTCCTTGGCACTGCGTTGCCTCTCTGATCCTTCAATGTCTTCTATGAAGCATATTCACTCAAACTGGAAATCTCTTCCTTCCAATATTGTCTCTGATCCTCACTTGCTTGATCACTTGTTTGAATTCCTTAGCCAACCTTGCGTTAGGAATATTGAACTAACTGATCAACCCTCTGGGTGTTTTCAAATGAACCCCAAGCATCCTTCTTATACTTTTCTCGTTGAGACTTCAACAGCCGAGATTAAGTCTCTAATCAACAACTAAGGTTAAAACTTGACTTGATCTGTCTTCTAAAACATTCTCACCCATATTTTGATTAATACTCATTAATATTTTAATTTTCCTAAGTTTAGACTTAGGAACCCCATTAAAAATATTAATTATTTTAATAAAATACAATCTGGGTGCAATTTCGCCAAACGGTTTCAGGGTTCTTTAGAACTCATGTGCCTTAGCCTCTCCACCAATTTTCA
Organism: Pinus taeda; assembly: GCA_000404065.3. Taxonomy (NCBI): domain Eukaryota; kingdom Viridiplantae; phylum Streptophyta; class Pinopsida; order Pinales; family Pinaceae; genus Pinus; species Pinus taeda. The sequence goes on along the minus strand of APFE030422914.1, from coordinate 6,003 downwards.
TGGCTAGAGCAAATCCAATGCTACCAAAAACTAACAACCATGTCTATATAGGGTAGAATTTCACAACAGACAACAATTCTTTGTAAAAACGAATTAGCTACATCATTCCATGCATCGCTAGCATTCGGAGTGAGAGCATCAGCGATAGCACTCTGTTTCTCAATTACCCTTTGGCTTTCATATTCGAACAATTTGTATATGACCTCCTAGGAGGAGGACCCTGCATCTGGAGTGCATGTAGTATCTATAAACAATGGTGCTTTCTTGTGAACTTCTTCAAGGAGCAATATTGTCTGCCGCTGAACTACAGACTTTCTTCTCGCTTTGATTATCCTTGACGCTTCCTTTAACTGTTGTTTATCAAAATTCACCTTTTTAAGAAGTAAACCAGGATGAGCGGTAAGAACTCGTAAAACGCAAAGAGTCTTATCAATTGAATGCAAGTTTTAATGAAAACATGCGTCTACATTATATCATAATCTTGCTAATCGTTTAAAACCTCGAAACTATAAACACACAAAGTGGCCATTTATTTTTCAAATGTTTGTTCACGTGATGCTGACACTTGTCATTATATCGGAGATTTGCTTTATCGGTATTTCGACATCAGATGGTATGAACATGACTTTGCGACATGCAATTTTCCGATATTATGCTGATATGGTTGCAAATAGGGATGTGGAACGTGCGATATCAGAATGTCGAGGGTTAATAGAATGCGATATTGGCATTCGTCAGTTGACAGAACGCGATACCGGTAAGTGACAGACTACGATATTGCAATCGATATTTTGCAATCGACATTTTGCAAGCGGTACTTTGTGATCAGCGATATCGCTGTTGGCGTTTCTCTATCGGCGATGTCGTTATTGGTACTTACTATGAAATTGTCGGCGTTGATAAGTCGATAAGTACTTACGTGTAGTTCTTAGTGGGACCAACATTTATGAAATTTCCGCTTATTTATTCAAATAGCCTTTTGAAATTTTCGGTGATGTTTTTAAAGTTTTTTTAATGGAAATAAAATTTAATGGGATTACTTAGATTTGCTCATTATTTGCTTAAAAACTAAGGAAAGGTTCCTAAGCCTCAAAAGGGTTTTATTTTAGCAATATACCTATTTAAAATATTTTCTTTAAAAGCTAAAAATCTAAAACTAGTTAATTTTCTTAAAACAAGAAATGACTCTTTGCTAAAAATTTAAAGGGTCCCCATTATTTCTTATTCTAAGTCTAAGGATAATGGGGGTTGTTGAGTACTACAACACACACAGAGACAGCTTTATTAAAATAATTAATTATTTTTAATGGGACCCTAGGTCTAAACATAGGAAAATAAAATAATTAATGGGTATTAATCTAACTGTGGGTGTAACTTCTAGAAGAAGACGAGGATCAAGCAAAAATGATCTTAACCATTGATTAGCTTCTAATCTGAACCATTGAATGTCAATGAGAATTATTTAAGGAGGCTTGAGGGTCATTTGGAAAACACATAAAGAGAGTTCGGAAGATCAAATTTATGAAGCAGAGAAGCTACCAGAGAGAGATTCGTAGTGAGCTTTTGCAGTGAGGGGTAGGGATAGTATCTGAAGGGAATTCTTTTCGGTCAAAGAATACTCAACAAAGAAGACAGACGAAGATCCAACAGTGGCAGCACAAAGCTAGAGAGGCTGACGCAGAGGCAACGCAGAAGCCAAGAGGAAGTCCAAAAATCTGTTGGGAGATCGATTTCTGTGGCTAGATTCCGGGGTGTGAAACTGAAAGAGCAAAAGTGAGATTTCCAAAGGAAGATCAAGTAGCCAGGAAGAGTGACGCAGTTCATAGATAGTGAGACATTGCGCTGACATAGACATTGCGCAGAGTCATCCAAGGGTTGTTCACTCAAGGGCTGGATCAACTAGGATTTTCAATGATAGGGTGAGGTAATCTCACTTATCCTTCTGTCAGTGACATTTCTCTATAACTGGATTATCGAGAGGGCATCCAGTGATTGTATTCAAATTTACTACTGCATAATAATAAAACCCTCAGAGTTGTTGCACTGTTTTCCCGCATTGGTTTTTCCAAGGACGTTTGTCCAAAAATAACTATCATTTTTATGTATCTTTCTCTATTGTTTAGTTTCTTGTTTCGGCATATTATTTAAATGGTGTAGGTTGCAGTGTATGTATTTCGATGTTTGCCGGAGGAAACTGCAATAACTTGTTCTTGTAGATCTAACAAGTAGGTGAAATATCATAAGTGTTGTAGTAGGAATTCTCAGGTTTAAGGAATTTTCACAATCTCCTTGGCAGTGTTCTTGCCAGATATATGCAAGACTATATGGTCCTCGACTCCATTCAGGATCATCCGCTTCGCCTGCATCATCTCTTTCCTGTACCCCAATCCCATTGACCTAATTTTGTGGTCATTCACTGGATATTAATTAAATTATCTTATCTTATCTTACTACTCTTGTGATTTTTATCACAAAAGGTCTACAAATTGTGGAGCTTTGGATAGCTCAAGGGTGGTGAGTTTGCTTCATCGTTTTGATGCCTTGGTTGATAGTTGATGAGATAATGTAGCCAGGGGTGTCTTGATGGTGCTTTATTTCATACACTTGTTTATCCTAAAGAAAGCATTCCACTTGGTCATGTGATGTTCGTTGATTTTTTGTAAGAGACACTGATATTCTTATCTGATAATTATTTTCCAATGATGTTTGATAAAGTTAACTTATGTCACATGTATCATTAAACAATTATATATAGAAAATCTCAACAATAATACAATGATAACAGTAGAATCATAAAGAGACAACCAAGCAACAAAAAGACACTAGAATTACCCTCGGAAAACTCAACCTTGGAAAAAACCCAACAAACTATTCTTCTTAGGAGAAAATGTTCTTCAACGATAATTACAGTTCAAAATTATTTTCGTAATCTGTGCCAAAATCCAAGTCAAAGATACCAGTGAAACCTGGTCGAAATATCAGCCACTCAATGCTAGTTAAACCCTTCAAAATAACCACTTTTAGTCAACTTTCAGCCTAGTCAACAAACTCCTACAGTCAACTTTCTACCTAGTCAACAATATCCAGCGGTCAAATTCGGGTATGTGGTTGACCCCTACAATCAACCCTATATCAAAGCTCAGTCAAACTATCCTTCTCTCTTTGGTCAAATAGCCCCGATTTTTAGTCAAACATAACCTATTTTCTTGGTCAAATTCAACCTATGACTTTAGTCAATGTCAGTGAGAGACTTGGTCCACTGAAGCAGATCAAATTTTATCAAATGAGCAGGTCAATGTTGTTCAAATGGTAGCTTCAAACTTTAGATTTCCTCCTTTCATCGCATGTGTGGATCAAAAAAAAGAGAGATTGATGTGACGTTCGAATCAGTCAAAGTGGAAGAGCTCATCCTATATTCATGTTAGTTAGAAGGGGTAAGTTTTGACCAGAATGTGAAAATTCCACAACTTGAATCCTATTGCAGCAACTAGTATTATTTCTTCTAACTGACAAATTAATTATTTAGTTTATTTCTACGGCAACATCAAAATAAACACACTGCAAGCTTCACAAATAAAACTGTGGAAAATAAATAGTGTTGGAACTAAGAAAATACTAGCACACACACTTAAAAATTAACACAGTTATTTTTGGGCAAAAGTCCCTGGAAAAAACCAATGCGGGAAAACCCGTGCAGCAGATGAGGGTATCGGGTATGTGGTTGACCCCTACAGTCAACCCTATATCAAAGCTCAGTCAAACTATCCTTCTCTCTTTTGTCAAATAGTCCTGATTTTTAGTCAAACATAACCTATTTTCTTGGTCAAATTCAACCTATAACTTTGGTCAATGTCAGTCAGAAACTTGGTCAACTGAAGCAGACCAGACTTTATCAGATGAGCAGGTCAATGTTGGTCAAATGGTAGCTTCAAACTTTAGATTTCCTCCTTTCCTCGCATGTGTGCATCAAAAAAAGAGAGATTGATGTGATGTTCGAATTGGTCAAAGTGGAAGAGCTCATCCTATATTCATGTTAGTTAGAAGGGGTAAGTTTTGACCAGAACGTGAAAATTCCACAACTCAAATCCTATTGCAGCAACTAGTATTATTTCTTCTAACTGATAAATTAATTATTTAGTTTATTTCTACGGCAACATCAAAATAAACACACTGCAAGCTTCACAAATAAAACTGTGGAAAACAAATAGTGTTGGAACTAAGAAAATACTAGCACACACACTTAAAAATTAACACAGTTATTTTTGGGCAAAAGTCCCTGGAAAAAACCAATGCGGGAAAACCCATGCAGCAGATGAGGGTTTCGGGTATGTGGTTGACCCCTACAGTCAACCCTATATCAAAGCTCAGTCAAACTATCCTTCTCTCTTTGGTCAAATAGTCTTGATTTTTAGTCAAACATAGCCTATTTTCTTAGTCAAATTCAACCTATAACTTTGGTCAATGTCAGTCAAAAACTTCGTCAACTGAAGCAGATCAGACTTTATCAAATGAGCAGGTCAATGTTGGTCAAATGGTAGCTTCAAACTTTAGATTTCCTCCTTTCCTCGCATGTGTGGATCAGAAAAAGAGATTGATGTGATGTTCGAATTGGTCAAAGTGGAAGAGCTCATCCTATATCATGTTAATTAGAAGGGGTAAGTTTTGACCAGAATGTGAAAATTCCACAACTCAAATCCTATTGAAGCAACTAGTATTATTTCTTCTAACTAGTAAATTAATTATTTAGTTTATTTCTACGGCAACATCAAAATAAACACACTGCAAGCTTCACAAATAAAAATGTGGAAAATAAATAGTGTTGGAACCTATGTTACTTGGGAGCGGGAGCGGGAGCGGAAGCGGGAGCGGGAGCGACCATTTTCAGAAGCTCCCGATTTGGGAGCGAATCCGGGAGCGATTTTTAAAAAAAATATATATTTTTTATATTTTTTAATTTTTGATACATATATGTCAACAAAAACATGTAGAATGATGAATTAGACATAAAAAACATAAAAAAACATAGATTGATCATTGAACCATATCACATCAATCATCTAAAAATTATAATCGTCATCAACCATGTCCACAAGATAGTAATTTTACACATATTACAACTGCAACATATTGAGTCTCATGAATCATGATTCATCACATTCAATCTTAAAGTTTCAACTTCAAGATTTTAAAATTGAAATTAAATAGCATTTATCATCATTGATCACCAAAGTTGTACATGTACTTGTAAGCTAAGTTTAACCATTACAAGAAGTAATATCTTAGATATTTCTAAGTTCTAACTTCTAACTGTTAACATGATATGAAATGTTATAAATTTATAAAATGAAACATGAATAATGAAATGAAATGAAACAACTTTAGTCTTTCACGAAGCATCATATTCATAATTCACAATCATTACCAATGAGTTATAATTGCCAAGGCCCAACTTCAAACTTCAAATTTTCATTGTCACAGTGATATATTGTTTACAAAAAATATCATTATGATATGAAAGAGTCAAGAGTCAAGAGTCAAGGACTCAAAACTCAACAGTTATGAAAACTGAAGTCCAATAGAAACTTAAAAAGACAAGTAAACTGTAAATGATAAATCTACATTTGGCCCTTGCCACGAGAGTCTCCAGGAGTATAAGTAGGTCGTGAAGGTCTTCTCGGAGTCTCCTGCACAGACCGACGACCAGAACTAGAACCTCCACGTGAGGGTGTAGATGGAGGTGGCGACAGCAAAGGAACAAGACTCGGACCTCGAGCGCTGCTACTGGATGGTGGAGGTGGAGGTGGAGGTGGCATGGAAACATCATCTTCATCCCTTACAAGTTCCTCTTGCAGTTCTTCAATATGTACAATGCCATCCTCCAAATTGTCATCCTCTGGGTGATTGTCCCAAATTCTATATGTGGCATCCTCATTAGCCCGATCACAGTAATGACTCAACAACCTCAAGTTGTAGTGCACATAAACCAAGCTTTCTGCTCGGTTT